>BQNB010087373.1:0-27937 GCA_026074375.1 Tanacetum coccineum
TTTTAGCTTATTCTCCTTTCTAGTTTATTGTAGTTGCTTATTCTTATGCCTTAGTGCTTATTAGGGTAAGTTGATTATCTGTTTTAGCTTATTTGCTTTTTTCTTGTTTCATTGTGTTTTGTTAAAGCTAGCAATACTAACCTTAAGCCAGCAGTACTAACTTAAAGCTAGCAGTACTAACTCCAAGTTAGTACTGGTAGTTAAAACTGTTAGTACTGTTGTGTTTATCTTGTTTAATTTAGCTTAATTGCTTTTTGTATTTGCTTATTTAGAGTTAGTTTAGCTTATTTAACTTGTCTTAAGTTTATTTGAGCTTATTTGTGTCTTAGTTTTAAGTTTTAAAGTGTTTTTGTCTTTCCTAGTTTTGATTCTTGTTCCAGCTTATTCTCTTTGCTATTTTTATGTGCTTTTGCTTATTTTTATCAGCTTTAGTGCCCAATCATTCCCTGTGACATTCAAACACAAATCATCAATCGTCTTGCGATTTTCCATTTCAGCCTCGTTGGGACATAACGACCCGGGAACACTCTATACTGCTTCCGGTTTTCTTGATCTCGCGTGGTTTCGTCCCTTGTTGTGTATTTATACATATTTGTATTTGTTTACATATTTGAGGGGTGAGCTCGCGCGTGGCCATCTTTGCAAACAATGGGATTGGTTTTCTTTCTCCAAACGTCGTAATACGGAGGACATTTGTATGGATGATGGTCATTCGAGCTTGAAGAAGGGGAAGAACAAGTTTTTCTAATAGATCGTAGAAGCATCTAGAACCATCCAGCTATGGAAGAACATTTTTTTCATGTTTCGGATGCTCTTCCTTTCGTGGCTATGAACGAAATGATGTGCAGCGATTATGTGCTGCTCGATTTTCTTCGTGGAGATCAGTGAGGGAATGTACTTTGTACGTGTCTGATTGAGTTCTGTGTGGTTTAATAAAGAATGTGATCCGATCTTCTGAAGGGTTGATGATAATGCTGGTAGGCTGGGAGGTTATAATTTACATTCCTTGTTTATTGTTTTTTGGCATGTGTTGACTGGTGTTTTGCCTTTTATGCATAAATGAGCATCTACGATTTTATGACTCTTCCTTTTTGGAGTGATGCTAAAATTGCGGAAGAATCCCATCATCTCTCTTTGCCACTGCTAGAATGTGTTTTCTTCTGACGCATACTACTACTTACATCCTAGCGCGACAACAAAGAGCTAGGATATTCCGTTGCTTACATCCAGATGATATTGCTGCTTTCTCTACCAATTCTTGTCTTGTCAAGAAGGGTCAAAAGGGACCTTCTCATTCTAAAAAAAGCAGCCTTTTGAAAAAAGAGGAATCCTGCAGAATTGAGATTTGGAAGCTGGTGCTAATGCTCCGGAGTTGGATCAAGCCGAAGGTACGGATAAAACTGACCTAGCTGATTTGTGTGCCAAGATTGAGGATAGCTTAGAGAGAGATGAAGGTGTTTCTATGAAGGGCTGATTCCTTTCTGCCCCAAAACCTACATACACCCGTCTTGTGTAAGTAGGTTAGATTCACCTCCCTTCAATACACAGATAATGAGTGCTTCTGAACCATCCTATGTTGGGACTTTGGCCCCTGCTTCTACTTCTGGTCATAGTCTTTTTCTTGGAGGTATGCTGTTATTTCCTCCTCTTTTTTTATTTTCTCCTACTTTATGTTTTTGGCTAAATTGTTTATGAATTTTTAGGTGTTGTTGCCTATGTTTGTGTTTGAAGTCCAGGCTGATGTGATCAGGTGTTAGAATGGGATCGTTGGAATTGTTTTGGCTGTTAGTGCCTTCTTAGCTCGCGATGCTGAGTATGATCAAATTCTGGATGATGATTTTGGCACTGCTACTCATGGTTAAGAGATTGATTTGACACTGTTTCCTCTTGCTCTGGTCCCTATCACATGCCTTACCCATATGAAGGAATTTCCTCTCCTTTATATACTAAAGAGGAGTGGAACGGACCCTATGCACCAGAACGTAGCATCTTGTGTAAGGATATTTTTAAGGATCCAGATGTATGCAGGAAGGATTTGGATCGGACCATTACACCGGCTGAGCTTAGGAGGCCCAAATCTTTGCTTCCACTGGAGTTGTCAAATCATGTTAATGTCCTTAGTACTCTGTTGGTTTCTCATGGCTATGAGTTGAATTCTCGTTATGCCAACTTGGTTTCATCTAAGGCTTATCTTCAGGAGAAGCTTGATAAGAAGAAATGGGATGAGAAAATTGCTTTGTCAGAGGTTCCAATCCCTTGGATAGTAATTCGTTGAATTTGTAAAGAGGTTATGATGCTTTGGGTCAGGAGAATAGGGAGTTGCGTTCTTAGAGGGATGCTGCTTCTGAGGAGGTAAAGAAGCTGCAGTCTCAACTTACCGATGCTAAAACTACTTCTGCAAGTTTATCAGAGGAACTAACCCAGACCGATGCTAAGTTATCAGAGCAAGCTCTTACTGTGAGAGACCTGCAGAATGAACTTGTCCTGGAGAAGTCTAAATCTCAAGGATACAAGGATGCTATGGATGGTTTAAGGGAGGAGGTTACTCAGTTTGTTGGTTCTGGTGTGGAGAGTCTTGTTCGGAAGTTGTTATCGAGTGATGAATTTCATGCTGCTCTTGCTCGTGTTGCATCTCTTGGCATAAATTATGGTGTTGAGAGGGGGTTACGCATGGGGCGTACCGATGTTGAGTTTGAAGCAGCTGTCCAGAAAGTTTCTAACTTTCATGCGGGTGCTAAGGCTGATTTTGACAAGGCTCTGGTTGATTTTCCTACTACGCCTTTTCCTTTTCTTAGCAAGATTGCTGCGGCATCTGGAGGTACTCTTTCTGATGTGGCCCAGATATTGCCGGACAAATTCGTTCGTTCGGCTACCTCAGTTTCCGTTGCTCCCTCCAGTGTTAATGAAGCTCCGGAACAAGTGTCTCCTTGACCATGCTTCTGATGGTTTAGCCGCCAGTATTTAGATTGACCTTTATGTTTGCTAGATTTTGTCAACTTTTTGGATGTGTAATGTTCTGAACACTTGGAAATGGTTTTGTTACTATCGCCTTTTTTTGATGGTGCTTTGCTTGCACCCCTTCGGGCCTTGTGGTTTACCCGGTTTATGTTACCTTGTGCCTTTGTCACTTCCCTTTATGGTGTTGTACTTAACTTGCTTATTTGCCCCATTTATACATAGTATATTCATGTTTGTCCTTTGTATTTGTTTGTTTCTTAAGACGCGGCAAAGGTGTATACCGATGCAGAGTATTAGCCAACTCTTTGCGTCTTGAGCATACATACTTAGCCAATTTTTATTAGAACCTATGTAGCTTATACGGTGTTTCTCCATCCGATGTAGCTATTCATCGGAGAGCTTTCATGGGAGGGGGAAGACTTTGTGCTTCCTCCCTTCCACTGGCGAACTTATATGTTTCTTTTTTTCGCCCCTGTTGTTGCGCATTATTTCATCCGGAGGTAGCGAACCATCCGATGTATTTGTGTTTTCATGGATTCAAAAGTTGTTCTTTAATACCATCATAAATATGTATATTAGATCCGTTGCTTCCAATGTAAAATACATCTTTTTTGGAGGGTTTAGCAATAATTTTTCTACTTTCCCTTACTTCATATTACATGTAATATTTCCTCAAATTACTAGAGTGCCATGTGCGTGGTATTTCTGCACCTTTCATAGACCGAAGCTTGTATGAACCCGTGCCATATGTTTCAACAACCTCGTATGGTCCTTCCCACTCTCATCCAAGTTTGCATGTGTTTTCTGCTTTTGATAGCTTATTTTTTCGAAGGACGAATTCTCCTACCTTAATATATTTATGATGGACTCGTTGATTGTAATACTTTTCCACTTGTTGTTTTCGTCTTGCTTCTTTGATTGTCGCTATCTCTCTCTGCTCTTCGAGCAGGTTTAAGTTCATCTTGAGTGCTTCCTCATTTTCTTCATCAGACCTCTGGATTGTTCGTCTTGTGGGGATGCCTATTTCTATAAGTATGACACTTTGTACCATATCCTAGACTAAATGTGTTTTCCCGTTACTCATTATTGGGTGTTGACCTGTGGGCCCCATAACACATTTGTGTAATGTCCTCGTACCCATGCTCCACCTTCCAGATTGTAAACCTTGTTTTATTCCTTGCATTATGCATCAAATAGCCTTTCCATAGCCCCATTTGCTTGAAGGGTATGTTTATAACCGATGTAGAGACGAATTTATTCCTAGTCAAGACATGAATGGGGGGGACTTACAGCTGGGTTCCATTTCATGTATATGGAATGGTGGCTGGTATTCTGAACATGCAAACAATGTTATCAAATGCTAAGTTCTTGACCTGTGTTTTTGCTTGTTATGCTAGTTTACCGTCTTGGACTTTAATCCATTTTGGTAAAATAATCATAGCATACACTCAAGTACTTGATTTTCCCTGAACCTCGAGAAAGAGGACCAAAATGACCAATCCCCATTATTAGAAATTGCCATGCTGAAGTACAAAGATCAATGTCATTTTTTAGCAAGCTCGGTACTGTTGTCTAATATAAGGACATGAGTCGCAGCTTGATATCTCATTGTTGGTATCCCGATGCATGCTTGGCCAGAAGTATCCAGCATGTCATGATCTTAGATAGACTGCCGCCCATGGTCCGGTTGATGTATTTTGCAAACCCCATGTGTATTTCCTTATATATCAGATAAGTAGTCCAGCTGAGACCTATGCATCAAGTAGTGGACCTAAATTATGAATTGTTTTGGTATAAGACTCCTCCTCTATGGTGTAGTAGCCGTGCCTTTTTTCTCGAATGTTCATATGCCTGGCAACATCTTTGGTAGGATTTCCAAGTTCAATAATATTCTTAGGATCGTGTCCAACCAAGATTCTTGTTGCTTCTTCAATGATATATTGACTTCTACCGTATCCACCGATCGCTCATTGAGTTCCTCAATCAGCACTCCATTTGTTAATCCTTCACATTGCACTGCTGCAAGATTTCTTAAAGCGCCGTCTTTTTTATTATCTTCCCTTGGTATGTGGCTTATCTGGAAGTTGTTGAAGCTACAGATCATTTCTAACGCTTTTTCCTTGTATTTCTTGGTTTTTTCACTTTTTTCTTCGTATGATCCTCCCCGACAGTTGTTGTGATCCCCCCCCCCCAAGATTGTTGCCTGCTTGCTACCAATTTCGAATCCATAAATGCATGAATTTTTTTTTACCTTCATTTTTGTTGCTATTCTTAAACCCGCTAGAAGTGCTTCATATTTTGCATCATTATTTGAGTTGGTGAAGTTTAATCGAATAGCGTAGGAATATTTTGCTCCTTCCAGATCTATCAGGATGAGACCTGCCCCGGATCCATGCTTATTGGAGGCTCCGTTAGTATATAGTTTCCATATGTCAGTTTCGGTCCCTAAATTTTTAGGTGTTTTGGATTCCGGAGCATCCTGCTCTTCCCTGCTTTTTTCCTTCTGTCAAAGTATCGTTCGGCCCACTTGCTTTTACTTGTGTAGAGTTGTCCTCTGCCATTGTGTCTGCCAGGAAATCAGCGAGTACTTGTCCTTTTATCGCGCTTCTTGGGGCGTATTTGATGCCATAGGCTTCGAGCTTAATTCCCCACTTAGACATTCTTCCCGTTGCTTCTCGATTGTTTAATATTTGACTTATAGGTTTGTATGTGATAGCCTTGATTGTATGGCTTTAAAAATACCTTCTAAATCGTCAAGCGGCATGTACTAGTGCTAGAACTAGCGTTTCCATCGGTGGGTAATTAATTTCAGCACCCTGAAGTGTTCTGCTTACGTAATGGATTGGAGCTTGTCTCTCATGTCTTTCCACTGATAGAATAACGCTGACTGCTTCGTTGGCCGCTAATAGGTAGACCATGATTCTTCTTCCTTCTTTGGGGCAGTTAAAGTTGGTAGCTCCGTTATCAGTTTCTTCATTTCCTGGAATGCTTCTTTGGCCTATGTTGTCCAATGAAAGTATTTTTTGTTTGTACACTTTTTGAGGGTGTCTAGGCAGGGTAGGGCCTTTTCCGCTGCTTTAGAAAGGAATCTGTTCAAGGCAGTAAGTTTGCCGCTTAGCCGTTGCATTTGTTTTAGGTTGCTTGGTGAGGGCATGTTTACTATGGCCTTTGCTTTCTCTGGATTTGCTCTGATTCCTTCAGAAGTAACTATATATCCTAAGAATTTGCCTTCCTCCATTCCGAATGAACATTTTTTGAGATTTAGCTTCGTGTTTACCTTTTTGAGTGTCAATAATGTTTCTTCAACGTCTTTTATCATTTCTGGTTCTGTCATCCACATATGCCTCCATGTTCTTTCCCATTTGTCCTTCAAAGATGGTGTCGACCAATCTTTGATATGTTGCTCTGGCATTTTTTAGTCCAAAGGGAATTTTTTATGTAACAAAAGACTCCTTCATCGGTATGGAACGCCGTTTTCTCTTCATCCTTTTTGTTCATTTGTATTTGATGTTTCCCTTTGTAGGCGTCTAGGAAGCACTTGTACTTGAACCCCATTAGAGATTATATCTTCCAATCGATCTCCGACAGAGGATATAGGTCCTTTGGACATGCTTTATTCAAGTCTTTAAAGTCAATGCACATCCTTCAGTTGTCGTCTGGTTTTTTGACTAGAACAGGGTTGGCTACCCCTTTGGGGTATCGTACCTTTCTAACTATTTCAGCCATAAGCCATTCTGCTACTTCATCTTTTACTACTTGTCTTCTGTCTGGAGCTATGCTCTGTTTCCTTTACACCCTCGGCTCTATGTGAGGGTACGTCTTGAGTTCGTGCTCTGCAATGAAGCGGGGAATTCCGGTCATGTCTGCCGGAGTCCAAGCGAAAGCATCGACATGCTTCCGTAATGTTTCAATGAGTCCGGATCTATACTTAATGGAAAAGTTTCCTCCGATAGTAACGGTTTGGTCCGGATGGTCCGTCAGATGACAAGAACCTTCATCGGAGGCTTGCTTACGAGAGCGTACCTTATCAAGGTGTTATTTTTCCATTCCCATAAAATTTTTCCATCTAATTTGAGTGTCTCTTCTATATGTGGGCTGGTGTTGGTTGTCATGGTGTCATCATGTCTCTCACTTCCTTCTTTGTCTCATTTTCTATCCGACCACTTTTCTCTCCCTGTCTAAAGGTCGTCCCACCTAAAACTAAACTCGGTGCTGGATGTATTATCGGGGTATGGGAGAGTTCCTCTCATTTTCCTCCTTTTTATCATTGATGCAAACAAACCATCCTTCGGCGATACTGTGGAGAGATTCTCTTTGTTATCATTTTGTTTCACTATCCCTTTGGCGTGGAAATTTTATCATTGAGTGGAATATGGAGCTACAGCAGCTGCTTGCTAGGCGTAGGCTAAGACCACTGGAGCCGGTTGGCGCCAAGTATGACGTTAAAGGGGGATATGGTCGAGTAATTCGTCGACGGAGCGCAGGACAGGGTGTTAGTTGGGGGTCTGGTAGGAGTGTGGCGCGGCAGGACTAGGGAGCTCACGGATGGTTATGTGTCTACTGTATTGGTGGTCATCTCGTTTGCAGGTATTAGGATGGAAAAATTTAAGAAAGATGAGTGGGTGTTGATAAGCAAAATAAGTGATCCCAATAGGAAGCCGCATACAACAATAAAATGTAGATCGACTAATCTGGTTCTCCCATAGTCACATTTAGGTTGATGGTTCCTATCGGGTAACTTACTTCGCCAGAAAATCCCACCAACGATGTTCTGGACTCTTTAAGCTTTGCCTTTGTTTTAGATATTAAGTTTCAAAAACAATGTTCATACATAACTTTGGAGGAGCTTCCTCCGTCAACATAGATCCTTCGGACCAGGAATCCTTCGATCAGTGCTTTAAGTATTATGAGAGAATCGACTAGCTGACACCCTGGAGTGGAAGGAAATGATATCTCGTTGTCCAACCATTTCTTCGATTGTTAGCGGGGTCTTTTCCTGCTTGTATTTCCTCTAATCATTCCAACGATAGTTCCGAGCCGGACTTGCTCTGCTTGTTCAGGCCTTTTTTTCATTTATGCTTTTATGTTTACCTTCGTGATTAACACTTAAGTTTTGCTTTCTAGAGATTCTCTTTCGAATCTGTGACATTTGTTGAGTTGCCGATGCAAATATTTTCTCCGGTAAGGGTGATGGATAGGGCTTCTTCTTTAACCCTGGCATTTTATTTGGTTTTATATTGATCGTCCTTGATGTGTTTTCTATCTGACTAACGAGGGTGGGAGAGGGGTGGCCGTTGTCTGGCGGGAAGGATGCAACGGACCAAGGTTATGGTCCCGTCACCCTGATTTCCGGTAGTACCCTTCTGACCCCTTCCACCGGTGACTGCGAGTCAGTCATGTTTTTTCCTTTTTTCGTCAGACTCAGGTAGATTGGGATGCCGGGTCCCACGGATGGCGCCAAATGTTGAGGTAAATTTACGTGGGCTGCTTGGGCTTGGTAAAAGTGACCTCAGCGGTGATAAATGTTGAGTTCAGCTTGGTTCCTCCGGAGCTTGGTCCTTCGTCTCCTAGCTGAAAGTAAGAAAGAGCACCGTTAGCTCGCCCCGGGGTGTGAATCCGAGACCAACTCCAGCGTAAGAGTAAGTATGGTGGTATGAGATAAATGCGGAGAATATAAAGTATGGTCCAGAGTAGGTGTTGTGTGTATCGTCTTGGGGAAATGAGCCCTCCCTTTATACTATTTGGGATTCACTACAAGACATAACCGTGGGGCTCTCTCTTGGTACGATCTGTCGGTTGCGTGTCATTCCAAGGACAGTGGTCCTTCATGAGGACAATACCTTTGTCGGAGTGTCTCTTAATACCGCTGCATTAGGACATAGCTAATGACTCCGGACCTGACGTGTCCTTCGACATACCAGCTTATCCGGAGTTCTAATGATGGTTTTGGACCTGACGTGTCCTTCGACAAGTCGGATTCTCTAGAGCATTTCTTTGGTTTTAGCCCGTGCTAGTTTAGCAGCAATACCTAAGCTACTTTCTTCGTCTGGAAGTTCCGTAGGAGACTATACCTCATCAATGATTCCACAAGTTTACTCTCCTAAATCTTTCTCACCAATGTATCCACCTACTCATCCATCTCAACCACAAATCAATCATTCATCTGTTCCACCATCACATCTATATCAGTCTCAAGCCTCATCCGTTCCATAGATTGCTTATCACTCACCTCAAGCTTCAACACAATCAATTATTGAGTTCCCTCAAATGGACTCAGTTCTTGCTGTCCCTGTGTTTAATCCATGAGATAATCCAATTACCTGTCTCAATAAGGCAATGGCTTTTCTGACTGATTTAGCCTCTTTAAGGTTCCCTTCAACCAACAATCAACTTAGAACTTCCTCTAATCTGAGAAACCAAGCCACAATTCAAGACGGCAGAGTTACAGTGCAACAATTTCAGGAGAGGCAAGGACAAATTTATGCTCGTAATAGTTATAAGGGTAATGCTACTAGTTCAAGGGGAAATAATACAAGAGGGAAGACTAGAGTGGTTAAGTGTTATAATTGTCAAGGTGAAGGTCACATGGCTAGGAAATGCACTCAACCAAAGAGGCTAAGGAATATTGCATGGTTTAAGGAAAAGGCAATGTTGGCTGAAGCACAGGAATCTAGACAAATTTTAGATGAAGAACAACTAGCATTTCTTGCAGATCTAGGTATTCCAGACGGTCAAGCTATTTAGACAACCAATTCAAACACTGTTGCTTTCCAAACTGAAGATCTTGATGCTTATGATTCTGACTGTAATGATGTCTCTAATACAAAGGCGGTTCTCATGGATAATCTTTCCAGCTATGGTTCTGATGTTCTCTCAGAGGTACCTTATTCTAAAACCTCTTATAATGATATGGGTAATCAAAGTATGCATGCAATGCAGGATATTAAACAAACACCAATTGTTGATTTTCAGATAATAAGATAACAAGTGATAGCAATATCATTTCATACTCTCAGTATTTGCAAGAAACACAACTGGCAGCTGTTCAAGATACTAATTTGTATGCACAACAAGGTTCAATGATTTTATCTGTGATTGAACAAATTTCGGAACAAATGATTAATCATGTTAATAACTGGGAAAAGGCGAATCAAGAAAAGAATAATGAATCAGTAACCGCCAAGCTTGAGAGATACAAAGAACGAGTCAAAACTTTTGAACAACGTCTTAATGTTGATTTAAGCACATGTGAAAAAATGATTGATTCTCAAATGGATGATATGATAAAGGAAAAGCTTGCATTTAAGCAGCAAATTGACTCACTTGAACAAAATCTATCAAATAAAATCAAAGAAAAGGAATCTTTATTGCAAACATTTATTGTATTAAAAAACGAATCTAAAGAAAAAGAAAATAAGTATATAGACAAAGAAATTGATTTAGAAAAGAAGATTAAGGAACTGGATAATATTGTTTACAAAGTGGGTCAATCAATCTGCTCAAACAGTGCACATGTTAACAAAGCCATAAGTTTTTTATGATGTCATTCACAAACAAGCTCTAGGTTATCAAAATTCATTTTATCTCAAGAAAGCTTAGTGTATTAAGCCAACCTTGTATGATGGTAGTGTTATATCTAGTCAACGTATTGCTAGTCCTGTGTTTGATGATGAAGAGACACTGATTTTGGAAGAAGTAAGTCGATCCAAAATGCTTGCAAAACAAAACGACCCAATTTCAAAAGAAAAGAAAGTTAATACAACTCCAATTAATTATGTTGAGTTAAATCGATTATCTGAAGATTTTGGTAAACGTTTTGTTCCACAACAAGAACTGTCTGATGAACAAGCTTTCTGGTTACAAACTTCACACCCTAATACTGACCAATCTGCTTCGTCACCTGTCAAAATTGAGGCTCCTCGGGAACTTCCTAAGGTAAGCCTGGTTAATACAAGCCTTAAAAAGCTTAAATACCATCTTGGCCAATTTGACGCTGTGGTGAAAAAGCAGATTACACCTGATGCTATAACAGAAGGGGAATGGGGGTTTGAACACACGAAAACTATTTTTCTGAATGAAATAATTCCATTTTTAAAGACCTTAAAAGACATATTCAATGTTTTTGATAAAGATCTTTTAAATGAGGTAACGGAAGTACAAACAATTTTATTACCAAAAAAGGTAAAAGATAGAAAGCTTGTTGTTCAACAGTATTTTGTAGATAAAAAGTGTTTTGAAATTCAAAAGAAAGAATTTTTTCTTGAAAATGATCGACTCTTACAAAAAATCATGTCTCAAGATGTTATGATATGTGTGATGAATTTCACTGCAATCTTGTATGATGTTAATGTGGAATAGCAAATTAAGTGAATCTTTATGAAGTGATTTGATCTAGATTGCTGAGCTTTTGAACAAACAAAATGAGTATAATGATCTTTCGAAACGTTATTCACAACTTGAAAAACATTGCATTTCTCTTGAGTTAACAATGCAACTAAATCAATAAAATTTTCAAAAGGAATCATTCACAAATAATCAAAATGCTCTTGAAATTCTAGAATATTTAAAAAATAATGATTTGAAAGCTCAGCTACAAGCTAAAGATACTACAATCTGTAAGTTGAAGGAACAAATCAAATCATGATAGAAATACAAGGAAGATAAAGTCACACATGAATGATGAAAATTGAGACCATAAACATTGAATTGGAGCATAGTGTGGCAAAATTACTTTCTGAAAAAAGTGTTAACATAAAAAAAATTGAGCATCTGAAAAAGATTTACAAAGATCAATTTGATTCAATTAAAAAGACATGTTCTCTCTCTAAAGAACACGGTGACTCTTTGATTACTCAATTGAACTCTAAATTGATGGAAAATGCAGATTTAAAACATCAACTACAAGACAAGGTTTTTGTGATTACATCATTGAAAAATGACTTACGAAAATTAAAAGGAAAAGAAACTGTTGAAAATAGAAAGCACAAAAACAATTGCTACCGCTGTTGCTCATGCATGTATAAAGCTAACTTAGATCCTTAGCTCCCAAGTTATATGCAAAATCGGGAATCACCAGCATATACTATCTTAAGCATACTCAGGAATAAGCTGACATACTTCAAGGAATAGTCAAACACGCTAAGGCAAAATAGCCTATAGATAATGTTTTAGACCTTGCCTATAAGCATGCCACCCGAATTCAGGATTCACTTGTATATGTTCGAGATACGTGCCCTAATGCGATTAAACTTAGTGAGAAAAAGGTTGCTATCACACCTATGAACAAGGTCAAGAAAGTTAGGTTTTCTGAACCTCTCACATCCTCAAGCAACATCAAACAGGTAGAGTCATCTAAAACATCTGATTCTAACACACCTGTGTTGTCTTCTACAGGATTGAAGTGTTCTACTAGTACTTGCAGATCACAGCCTACATGCAATAAAAAGAATGATAGGATCTCGCAAAAACCAAGTAGCAACAGGAAGAATAAAGTAGAAGCCCAACCTAGGAAAGTGAATAAAAAGAATCGTGTTAAAGAACCTATTTGTGATGCAAATGTTAAGCATACTATGTTAAATGCGAATTCTGAGTTAATTTGTGTTAAATGTAATCAATGTATGTTTGATGCAAATCATGATGTGTGTTTCCTTGATTTTGTGAATGATGTGAATGTGCGCTCTAAATCTAAGTCTGCTAAGAAAAGCCAACATCATAATATTTGGAAACCTACGGGTAAAGTGTTCACTGAAGTAGGACATAAGTGGAAACCAACAGGAAGACTTTTCACTATAGTTGGTAACTCGTTCCCTTTAACTAGGATCACTCTCAAGAAAATAGCGCATCTTAAGGAAACCACTTCTAATTCAGTTGAAACACCAAAACCAAAGATTAAAGTCTATAGTAGGAGACCTAACAAATAAAATTAGTAGGTTCGAGTAAAAAAGCTAAGATTGTAGAATCTAAAATTGCTAACAACTCGGAACCCACTCATTTGTGGGGATCCAATGCTACAGATGTTCCATCTTCTTCTTCTCTTGTCAATGACAGGTTGTCCAGATTGTTCTCTGGTATCTGGACTCCGGATGCTCAAAACATATGACAGGTAATCGCTCTCAGCTCATAAACTTCATCAGTAAATTTCTGAGAACTGTTCAATTAGGAAACGACCAAATTGCAAAGATAATAGGGTATGATGACTATCAGCTGGGAAATGTAATTATCTCAAGGGTATACTATGTTGAGGGGCTTGGACATAACTTGTTTTCTGTTGGACAATTTTGTGACGCGGATCTTGAAGTTGCTTTTCAGAAAAACACTTGCTTTATTTGGAATTTAGAAGGTGTTGATCTACTTTCAGGCTCTAGAGACACAAATTTGTACATAATTTCTCTTGATGACATGCTAAAGACTTCTTCGATCTGTCTTCTATCAAAAGCTTCAAAGACTAAGAGCTGGTTATGGCATCGTCAGTTATCGCATCTCAACTTCGGTACTCTTAACAAGCTAGCCAAAGACGGTCTTGCACGAGACATTCCAAAGCTTAAATTTCAGAAAGATCATCTGTGTTCAGCATGTGCATTAGGAAAAAGCAAGAAATACTCTCATCAACCCAAAGCTGAGGACACTAACCAAGAGAAACTATATCTTTTGCATATGGATCTTTGTGGCCCGATGCGTGTGGAGAGCATTAACAGGAAAAAGTATATCTTGGTGATTGTTGACGATTACTCTCGATTTACTTGGGTTAAATTTCTGAGATCAAAGGATGAAGCTCCTGACGCTATCATCAAATGCATCAAAAATATTCAAGTTCGTTTGAATGCAACAGTCCGTAATGTTAGAACATATAATGGAACTGAATTTGTCAATCAGACTCTTTATGATTTTTATGAAAATGTCAGCATTTTGCATCAAACTTCTGTTGCTCGCACTCCTTAACAGAACAGCGTTGTCGAAAGACGAAACCGAACTCTTGTGGAAGCTGCTCGCACAATGTTGATATTTTCAAAAGCTCATCTGTTTCTATGGGCCGAAGCAATCAACACAGCTTGTTTTACCCAAAATCGTTCCTTGATCCGTCTCCGCTACAACAAAACTCCTTATGAGCTGATGCACGACAAGAAGCCGGATTTATCGTTTCTTCATGTCTTTGGTTCACTCTGTTATCCGACCAATGACAGTGAGGATTTGGGTAAACTAAATGCAAAGGCCGATATTGGTATTTTTGTTGGATACACGCCCGCAAAGAAAGCTTTTAGAATCTATAACAGAAGAACCCGAAAAATTATGGAAACAATTCATGTGACGTTCAATGAGCTGACAACAATGGCTTCTAAACAATTCGGTTCAGGACCCAGGCTTCAATTAATGACTCCTGCAACAACCAGTTCAGGACTTGTTCCAAACCCTATTCCTCAACAACCTTGTAATCCACCAAATAGAGATGATTGGGATCATTTGTTCCAACCCATGTTCGATGAATACTTCAATCCTCCAACCATTGCTGTTTCTCCAGTTCCAGTAGCTGCTGCACCAAGAGCTGTTGATACAACTGAATCACCAGTGTCTACGTCAATTGACCTAGATGCTCCATCAACAAGTATTCCATCAACACAAGAACAAGAACATTCTCCAATTATTTCTCAAGGTTTTGAAGAATCACAAAAAACACCACATTTTCATGGTGACCCACTTCATGAATCTCTTCATGTAGACTTAACTTCTCATGGATCGTCATCGAATGTGAGACCATCCCACACTCCATTTAAACACCTTGGTAGATGGACTAAGGATCATCCAATAGCAAACGTGATCAGTGATCCTTCTTGTTCTGTCTCTATGAGAAAGCAACTTGAAACTGACATCATGTGGTGCTATTTTGACGCCTTCATAACTTCTGTAGAATCAAAGAACTTTAAACAAGCAATGACCGAGTCGTCATGGATTGATGCAATCCAAGAAGAAATTCATGAATTTGAAAGGCTACAAGTTTAGGAATTAGTGCCGTGTCCAGACAAAGTTACGTTGATCAAATTAAAATGGATTTATAAGGTCAAGACAAACGAATTTGGCAGGGTACTAAAGAATAAGGCTAGATTAGTTGCTCAGTGATTCAGGCAAGAGGAGGGTATCAATTTCAAGGAATCATTTACACCGGTTGCAAGAATAGAGGCCATCCGTATCTTCATAGCAAATGCAGCCAACAAGAATATGAAAATCTTCCAAATGGATGTCAAAACGGCTTTCTTAAATGGCGAGCTCAAAGAAGAGGTCTACATTTCTAAACTAGAAGGATTTGTTGATCATGACAACCCATCGCGTGTGTACAAGCTTAAAAAGGCCCTCTACGGTCTCAAACAAGCACCACGTGCATGGTATGACATGCTGTAAAGTTTCCTCATTTCACAACATTTATCCAAAGGTGCAGTGGATCTAACACTCTTCACATGGAAAGTAGGAAACGACTTATTACTGGTACAAATTTATGTTGACGATATAATATTTGCATCCACTAATACTGCTTTGTGTAATGAGTTTGCTAATCTGATGACCACTAAGTTCAAGATGTCAATGATGGGGTGGATGTCATTCTTTTTAGGATTACAAATCTCTCAATGTCCCATAGGCATCTTCCTAAACCAATCTAAATATGCTTATGAAATTATTAAAAAATATGGTTTGCTAACTAGTGATTTCTATAGACACGCCTATGGTAGAAAAGAGTAAACTGGATGAAGATCTACAGGGGACACCAGTTGATGCTACACTTTACCGTGGCATGATAAAATCCCTCATGTATCTGACATCTAGTAGACCTAACCTTATTTATGCAGTCTGCTTATGTGCCCGGTATTAGGAAAAGCCTACCAAAAAGAACTTAAATACGGTTAAACGGATCTTTCAATACCTAAAGGGAACCATTAACATGGGTCTTTGGTACTCGAAGGATACCGGTATGTCTCTAACAGCATATTCAGACGCAGATCACGTGGGGTGTTAGGACACTAGACGCAGTACATCCGGAAGTGCTCAATTCTTAGGTGACAAACTTGTTAGCTGGTCTTCCAAGAAGCAAAAGAGCACTGCGATCTCGAGTACAGAGGCTGAATATATTGCCTTATCTGGGTGTTGTGCTCAAATCCTATGGATGCGTTCACAGCTAACAGATTATGGCTTTCAATTCAATAAGATTCCTTTGTACTGCGACAACAAAAGTGCGATTGCTTTATGCTGCAACAACGTTCAACACTCAAGAGCAAAGCACATCGATGTACGCTACCATTTTATAAAGGAGCAGGTGGAGAATGGAATTGTGGAACTTTACTTTGTTCGGACGGAATATCAACTGGCCGACATCTTCACCAAACCTTTGCCACGAGAAAGATTCAACTTCTTGATCGAAAAGCTCGGTATGCGAAGCATGTCTCCGGAAACGCTAAAACGTCTGACAGAGGAACAAGACGAGTAATGGTGGTAACTCGCAATATATCCTGTATATTATGTAAATAAGAAAACATAAAAACCCAAAAAGATTTTTCATTTTATATAAATTTTTCAAAAAAGAAAATTAAAAATTTAAAAAATCAGAAAAATACAAAAATAGTTTTTGATGACATGTTTTCTAGCATCGATAATATTTACGGCTTCAAAAATGTCATTCAATAATGGCACAAAGCTGTAAATAAAGTTCGAATAGAAAATATGTCATATGGCTTGTTATTATTTCAGATAACAACCCGGTCATAATCTTAAAGGCAAGTATTTTCAAAATAAAAGCTTTGCCTCACAACGGGAAATTTATTTTTCTCGGAAATAAATTACCTCATATTCATTCAAAGGCTTGTGTTTACTTTGCAACACAACCCGCGCTTTCTTTATCCATGAGTGTACATGTCAGTGCGATCATGTGTCAAAACAAGAGAAATCTTATTTTTATGGTGTTGATTTTCATAAATAAAATAATCATCATAATAATTCATTAGAAAATGATTTTTCAAGGCATTTGACCACTCAAACAACGACTGCAGCTCTTTAAATAGAAAACGGGTCATTGTTTAAGGGGGAGAAAATGTCAAATTTCTTCTTCAAAATCATCAAGGATTAAATCAAAAAGGTTTTAAACAATAACGTGTTAACAATTAAAGGGGAGTTAATTAACTTTATCCTATTTGTGCCTTAAATGTTATGTGTTTATGCCTTTAGGGAGTAAATAGCAAAAATAAGTAGCTAAGCATTTTAGTGTAAACTTTAGGGACTATTTGTGCCTTTAGGTAAACTATAACATGCTTTATTAAACTTATGAAGGATTATAGAAAAGTGGTAAGAGTTCAGGGGGCATTTGTGTCAAAAGTTTAAACTTTTTACACAAACACCCCTTCCCTCTCTATCCCTCGCTACTGTTACACACAAACACACTTCAAATTTTATCCCTCCCTTCTCTAGAAAATCGTCACACACAAGAACTCAAGAGTCAGTGCATATCAAGCTTTAAGGTAAACTACAAACATGTTTCCCACACTACAAACATCATATCCTCCAAAGGAATTAGGTTATTTCTTGATATTTTGCTCAAAATCCTTAGATTTAGGCCTAGGGTTAGTGAAAATCAAAGGGTGACCAAATCCCAAATTAAGTGAGGGGTTTTGATGCTTAAGGGATGTAGTTATCTCGGCTATAGCAGATTTAAACAGGGTTAACACATGGTCTCGTTTTGCTTGTTTCTTGTATGCAAAAAATTGGGAAAGTGGGTAGGACTTGAAAATTATGATGGATTTGTGGTTTATATGTGTTTCTTTACTTATATGAATGAGAATATCCATGTCTTGTTTGTTAAATTTGTAGCTTTGATTCAATCGAGTGACAACTTACTCGTTCTATGCTTTAAAATGAAAATGTGTGGCTCATTCTTGTTATATCTGCTAGAATAGACATACATATGCATGATTCATGTGTTTGTGTTATATAAGTGCCTAAAAATGAAGGTTTGTAAAAATCAAAATCTATAGACAACTATTTATACATATAGACGGCGATTTGTACTCACCTTCATAGAAGACGATTTATACATCCCCATTTAGATGGCGATTTATACACACACTAGACAACGATTTATACATCACTACTAGACGGCGATTTATACATCCCATTTAGACGGCGATTTATACATCCCATTTAGACGGCGATTTATACACTGAGCTTTAGACGGCGATTTATACACTGAGCTTTAGACGGCGATTTATACTCTAAGTTATAGACGATGATTTATACATGGGATTTAGACAGTGATTTATACACTATCATTAGGCGGCGATTTATACTATACATGGTCATGGACGGCGATTTATACATGATACATAAAAGATGATTTTTTCCTAAATGTTTTAACTTGGTAACTCATCTTAGGTTAAATCTTTCTTATATCATATGTAAGTTGCTAAAATGAATGTATATGACCAATTGTTAGTTAGTTGACCTTTCAATTAATGTCCTTCGTCCTTCACTATGATTGAATGCCTGATAATGTGTGATTAAATCTGCCTAAGTTAATGTCTATGAATTGTCTTGCATATGAATGGTATTGGACTACTCTTAGCAGAAACATGAATCCAGCTATCGCTAAACAAGTTGCTCTTGACAATTCTTTGGTTCCATCTGAGAAAAGACTGAAGATTGAAGAGTGCAATGCAAGAATAGAGTTCAGCAAGCCACAAAGAGAAGAAACATATCAAGTTACATTAGATGCTCTTAAACTATCTCCATGCTATCCTGCATTCTTGATCACTGCTGAAGTCCCTAAAGTGTTTTTTTTGGTAAAGGGTTACCTCGGTAAAGAATATTAATCACAGAAAAAAAGTTAAGGACAATGGAATGTGGCTAACATACCACATTAACCTCAAGCACTCGCTTGAAACTACCCTTAATTCAAATGGGACATGCCCCAAATAAAAACTAAAAGAAATCTAAGTGACAGATCACTATTTCAAAGCAAAAACACTAGTCCGAACCAATCTTCCTCAGCTATCATAAAGCCTAAAAGAAGTCCCTGAAGTGTACATGCATCAATTCTGGAACACCATACAAAAGGTTAAAGATACAGATGCATATCGGTTCAAGCTGGATAAGAAGAAGTTCCGAGTTGATACGGAAGTCTTTCGTGAAATTCTTCAGATATGTCACAGAATTCTCAAATAATACTTTATTGCACCACCTTCAGAAGAAGAATTGGTTATATTTATCTAGGAACTTGGTTATTCTGGCAAGTGTGATATGTTATTTACAATTTATACTGATCAAATGCACCAGCCTTGGAGAACATTTGCTGCAATCATTAATAGGTGCATATCTGGGAAAACAACATGACTTGATAGACTCAGGGAATCACGAGCTTAAATCTTGTGGGGTATGTATAATAAGAATAATGTTGACTATGTGGCTCTGCTGTGGGAAGACTTTATGTATCAAGATGACAACAAAGAAATAAGTTCAGCAAGGAAAGAGCACATGCCCTACCCACGATTCACCAAAGTTATCATCAACCACTTCATCTCTAAGGACAAGACTATCTTTATGAGGAACAGGATCAATCTTCACACAATTCGTGATGACTCACTGCTCGGTACACTATAGTTTGTCTCCAAGACACAAGATTATCAGCAGTATGGAGCCCTGATTCCTGATGATATGATCAATCAAGACATCAAAGATTCTAAAGCTTGCAAGACTTACTAAGACTTTGCTACTGGAAAAGCTACTCCCAAGAAAGCAAGGAAGTATGAGAAAGTTGCTTCACCCTTTAAAAAAGTGTCTTTTGTCTTGGAAGAAGAACCTACAGAGAAGCCTAAGCGAGCTAGGAAACCTGCCAAGAAGTCTACAACTGTGCCAACAGCAGGTGTTGCAATCAAAGATACTCTCAGTGAGTCGGTGCCGAAGAATAAAACACCAGCTAAAGTTGATAGAGGCAAAGGTATGGATTTACTTTATGATGCAGCATTACTTAAAGTTGCTCAGGTAAAAGAAGCTCTCAAGAAAAGCAAAAAGGAGTCTTACATGCTTCATCCATGTGGCTCAGGTGACGGAGTTGGTTCCAAACCAAAGGTTCCTGCTGAGTCCGAAGACAAAACAACTGGTACAGATGAAGGAACTGGTACTAAACCAGGGGTTCCTGATGTAACCAAATATCTATCTGAGAGTGAAAATGAATCGTAGGGAGATAGTGGTGATGATGGAAGAAATGATGATGACAGTGATGAAGTAACTAAGGATGATGATGAAGATGATGTTGAAAGTGATGCTAATAAAGACAAAGAAGCTAGTGACAGTGAAAAGATGGATTCTGATGAAGATGAGAATCTTAATGTCAATCAGAATGATGATGAAGAAGAAGAACATGAAGAAGAGTATGTACGTACTCCTGATAGCTTTGAATTCAATGATGATGATGAAGAGTATGATGAATTGTACAAGGATGTGAACGTGAGGTCAAAAGTTGCAGAACATAAAGAAGTAGGGAAAGGAGATGCAGAGATGACTGATACTACTCATGAAAGTGCTTCTCAAGAAAAGTCATATGAGCAAGTCATTGAAGATGCACACGTGACACTCACTTCTTCACAGAAGACTGAAGGTTCAAAGCAAAGCTCTTCTGTTTCATCCGACTTTGCAAGCAAATTTCTTAACTTGGATAACGTTCCACCAGTCATTGATGAAGTAGCTTCTATGATGAATGTCAAGACTCCTCATGAAGAATTAAGCACTCAAGCACCCCCAAATCTCTCAGTACATGTGACGGCTATCCCGGAAACTTCTACTGTTCATGTAACAACCGTTACTCTGATAATTCAGCCATTCTCTTCTATTCCACAAATGACAACACCAACTCCCGTACCAATAACAGAACCAACGACCTCCTCAATTCCTGCTTTTCCAGATTTTGCATCCCTATTCGGATTTGACCAAAGAGTGTATGCCTTGGAACAAGAACATTCTCAAGTCAAACAAGTTGATCATTCTACACAAATCCTCACACAAATTCCTGCAATCGTAGATGAACATCTTAGTACAAGAATTGGATTTCCTACTCAAACAGCTCTCCAGTCATACACGGCTGAATTTGAGAAGAAAGCTCAAGTTGAGAAAGAGAAATACATCGACATCATTAAGAAATCAGTGAAAGAGATTATCAAAGATGAAGTCAAAAGTCAACTTCCTCAGATTTTACCTAAGGAGATATCTGACTTTGCTACTCCTGTGATCCAAAACACTATTAATGAATCACTTGAGAATGTTGTTTTGGATAAATCTTCTTCTCAACCATAATCGACATACGAGGCTGCAGCATCTCTTACTGAGTTTAAATTGAAGAAGATCCTGTTAGACAAGTTGGAGAAAAGTAAATCGTATCGAGCTGCTGAACAACACAGAGAACTCTACGATGCACTTGTCAAATCTTATCAGCTCAACAAGGATCTCTTTGACTCTTATGGTAAAGCGTATTCTTTAAAGAGAGGCCGTGAAGACAAAGACAAAGATGAAGACCCTCCAGCTGGATCAGACTAAGGGTTGAAGAAAAGGAAGACAAGCAAGGATGTTGAACCATCAAGAGGCTCTAAGTTAAAATAGTCTAAATCAAGCTCTTCCAAAGGCTCCAAGTCTCAGTCAAAATCATCTGGCAAGTCTGCTCAAGTAGAGGAACTAGTGTTTGAGACTGTAGACACTGAGATTCCACAAGATCAAGGAGATAACTTAGGTAACACTAAGGATCAACCCAATGTCGAGGAAGCTTCTAAGCATGATTGGTTTAAGAAACCAGAAAGGCCTCAAACTCCTGATCGTGATTGGAATGCTGGCAAACAAATTGATTTCAGACCTCCTCAAACTTGGATAAGCAAAATGGCTAAATCAGGAAAACCTCCTACTACCTTCGATGAGCTGATGAGTACTCCCATTGACTTCTCAACATATGTCTTGCATAATCTGAAGATTGAGAATCTGACACAAGAACATCTTGTTGGACCAGCTTTCAATCTACTCAAAAGGACATGCAAAAGCCAAGTGGAACTTAAATTTCATTTTAAAGAATGTTATAAGGCTATTACCGATAAACTTGATTGGCATAATCCAGAAGGACATGAATATCCTTTTGATATTAGCAAGCCGCTACCATTAATAGAATATCAATGTCGTTGAGTAGTTCTTGCTAACTACTTCTTCAACAACGACCTCGAATTATTGAAAGGTGGAAGTTTAAGCAGCAAATATACGACTTCTACAACAAAACCCAAGCTGCCTAAGTAATGATGATATTGAGGGCATAGAAAGACATGGTTTCCATCGCATGGAGTCCAGTGAAGTAACTTATGACCAACTATGCTATGTGAGGAGAAACACTCATTGGTCCAAACGACAAGCTTCTATGGATATGCAAGCAACAGGAAGTCCAAGCATGATGTATTCTCTACAAAAAGAATCATAGCAGTAACCCATGTCAAAGTTGTGAATAAGTATGATTACGGGTATTTGGATGAGATTATTATTCGAAGAGAAGATCAGTCACTTTACAAGTTCGTAGAAGGAGACTTCCCAAGACTTAATCTACGTGACATTGAAGACATGCTTCTTCTCTTAGTTCAGAAGAAGCTCTCCAATTTGGAAAGAGATGACCTTTTTGACTTGAACGTGGCATTACGGATGTTTACAAAACAGGAAAAAAACCCGTTGGGTGGGGGATGCGTTGTCATTCTTAAGCGGGTGGAAGACCTTCAACTGGGAGTCGAAAGCTACCAGAAGAAGCTTAATATCACCAGGCCTGAGACGTTCAGGTCCGACATCACCAAAATGACCCCATACACTGCATACAACAATCCACAAGGAATCATATATCAAGACAAGTTCCAAAGAAATAGGTTGATGCGCTCGGATGAACTCTACAAGTTCTGTGACGGCACACTCTCATCTATTCGAAGGGTCCTTCATGATATTGCTTCTAGCTTGGAGATGGATTACTTGTTAAAAATAAGATGGAGTAAACTAGACAAGAAAAGGTCTCGCATCATGATCAAGGCAATCAATCAGCAGCTCTTTGAAAGAAGGTTAATGAGGAATCTGGAGAAGTTTGTTGGAGGGAGAGAATACAGAAATGACTTCAGGCTGCTTGAATGGACAATATGACTTTGTCATATTGTGTCCTACTCCATTTCAGGTCAATTTCTCGTATTTTATAAATTTATGAATATGTACATAAGTAGTGTAAGACTAGAATTAGGCATATATAGTGTTTGAGTGTGAATTTTTCAAGAATTTCTTAGTAAATTTAAAAAAAATCAAATTTACGCACTCAAACACCATATTATTCCCTCATAATTTGAAGGGGAGCATTAAAATGTTCTAATAATCAGCTTATTAATAATTGGACATTTTTTCCCCCGAAAGCATTAATATTTGAATCAATTGATATCTAAAATATCAAAAGATTTGATATTTTTGATAAGGAGAGAAAATGTGAATAAAATATATGGCTAAAGATGTAAATTTAAGGACTCAAGTGCAAGCTTCTCCCCTCATGTGCTAAATGTTTTTGAATATCGATGCACATGTTGAGGGGGAGCATTACAAATGGTTTTAATGCTGTGAATGATACCAAAAGACTGACCATGTATTTAATTATTTAGAGTTATAAGGTGGTTAGGTATAGGTATTCGTTCCTACGATCCAAAGACCGACCATGTATTTAATTACTTGGAGTTATAAGGTGGTTAGGTTTAGGTGTTCGTTCCCATGATCCAGCCAGAACCGGAGGGATCTACCCAGGGACATTCCATTAGTTAGAAATAGAAGTCTTAGGTATGATAAAAAAAAGAGAAAAGTATGTAAAGGGAATAGTTGACGACTGAGATGGAGCTAGTACTGGAACAAACCCAACAAGGTACTAGTCATGAAGTCTCGGTAAGCACTGAAGGGGTTGAAGAATTAAAAAGAAAAGGTAAGATAAAGGGTGAAAAGAAAGAAGCCGTCCTTACACTTAGGCAGAAACCGGGTCAATACATAATCTGTTAGAAACACTAAGCTGTTGTCTGGTATTGAAGACGATCGTCATGGACCTAGTGACTCAATGTACAAACCTCCCTAGCCACCAAGGTCTCTCAAAAGACTCTTGTTTCATTTCTCACGGAGATTACACGCATTTCTATCGACTTTCTCACTCCGAGTTAGTTGGTATTGAAAAGGTGGCAGTCTGCTCCAACCTCCGATTACTAAAACTAAATGTGCACTATTGAGTCTAGAGGCAAAAGAGATCAACCATAAATCTCACTAGGACACTATTCATTTATATTTGTTGCTCACACACTGTGAAAACAAGTAATAACATAAGAGTCCTACGCATTATCCTTGTGATATTGCTAGAACATCAGAGTGATACTAAAGTATTCACACTGACGATGGAAATCCTTCCAGAGCCAACATCAAACAAGCTCTGTGGTAGGTGACTTGTGAGATCCTATAAGGAACAAACTTGTGACACTGGATATCGATTCGGTCCAGCTTATGAATTGACAAATGAATTTTGGAAAAGATAAAACTGTTGGTGTGTTATAAAAACCGTTTGTATCTTAACACACCGACTGATTTTCCTAAATCAATTTTCAATCATATGTCCATGGGAAGCCTCACAAGGGTATCTATACATAGGAAAGCTAAACACGAATTGACGGCTTAATCGGAAAGATAGTAACTTACCCGTTCACTCTTATCGTGTTGTCTGCTTTGAGACGCTCCGGTAATGAGAACGACTAGTACAGCTGCGAAACCCTGTCAAGGAGATTCTTCAAAATTATACCTGATCACAGGCAGTATTTATACTGATGAGTGGGGAACCGTGGTTATTGCAACCGTATTCGACGAAGTGACAAAGCCACTTTCATCCATACATGTTGATTATCACTAACCCTTTCATGCATGTAATCCTGATGGTCGCAGCTATTGGATCAAGACAAGTCAAGATTCATAGCCACATGCTCATACTCGATCGACTTACATAAAGACATCATGAAAGCTCAAGTACATGTTTCAAGACTTCCGCTACTCTGATACCGCACGTCCTTCTTGAAGCGACGAAGTATTAAAGTTAAAGAACTTCAAGAAAGATGTTTTATTCAAGCTTTCAATCTCAAGAAAAGTATGAGCATGTTGGTCCAAAAGTCACAAGTACACAAGACGGCAATAATATCTCAAGATGATGATAAGAGATTATGCTTGGTTGATGATCTCAAAGAAGTTCAAGTTCACATACAAGTCAAGCTATATGGAACAAGCTCAAGCCTAAAGTCAAAGATCACTATAACATATCACAAGTTATTGATTAAAGTTTAAAGACTACGAGCTCAAGACTCAAGACAAGCATAGTGTGTTAGGATTAACTTTTTGTAACCTAGAGTGACCTCCCTTAGGGGGAGATTGTTAGGAATACAAAAGTATCGGTCACTTTCATAAATATCATAAGATAGGCTCATAGTATAGTTTTTGGAACCTTAATAAGGTAAAATGGGCCAAAGCCCACATAGCCTCATATGGCCGGCTATAGGGACATATTTATACCCCTCTCTACACCTTGGAGAGGGTTGGTTGTTCACTTATTCATTTTTTAATCTAAGTTTGCTCTCTTTTCCTTTCTCTCTCTAAGTGTTCAATCCTTCATTTCTCTCTCTAGATTTTTTTTCATTTGATTGTGAGATAAGATACATCATATATTCTACAGCCGAGTATTCTACCAACCCGACAAGTAGGATTTCAAATCGATTTAGTACCTGGTGTTGCACCTGTAGTACGGGCGCCTTATCGATTGGCTCCGTCCGAGATGAAAGAATTGTCGGATCAACTGCAGAAACTTTTCGAAAAAGGCTTTATAAGACCCAGTTCCTCACCTTGGGGAGCTCTGGTCTTGTTTGTCAAGAAGAAGGATGGAACATTCCGGATGTGCATCGATTACCGAGAACTAAATAAGCTAACGATAAAGAACCGTTATCCGCTACCAAGGATCGATGATTTGTTCGATCAACTTCAAGGGTCGAGTGTCTACTCGAAGATCAACCTAAGGTCGGGTTATCATCAACTAAGGGTTCGCGAAGAAGACATCCCGAAGACCGCATTCAAAACTCGATATGGACATTATGAATTTCAAGTTATGTCATTTGGTTTTACTAATGCACTAGGCTGTATTTATGGACCTCATGAATCGGGTGTGCAAACCATATATGGAAAAATTCATGATTGTCTTTATTGGCGACATTCTGATCTACTCGAAGAGCAAGCAAGAGCACAAAGAGCATCTCAAGCTAATCTTGGAGTTGTTTAAGAAGGAGAAGTTGTATGCGAAGTTTTCTAAGTGTGAATTCTGGATTCCAAAAGTACAGTTCCTTGGTCACGTGATTGACAGTCAGGGTATTCACGTGGATCCCACCAAGATCGAGTCAATTAAAGATTAGGCATCTCCTAAGTCACCAATGGAGATCCGTTAATTTTTAGGTCTTACCGGTTACTATCGGAGATTCATTGAAGGATTTTCGAAGATTGCCAAATCAATGACCAAGCTAACCCAGAAGAAGGTCAAGTTTGATTGGGGTGACAAACAAGAAGCAGCTTTTTTAATACTAAATGAAAAATTATGCAGTGCACCTATCTTGGCTTTACCTGAAGGAGCCTAGAACTTTATTGTTTATTGCGACGCTTCGCATAAGGGATTAGGTGCTATGTTAATGCAGAACGAGAAGGTGATTGCTTATGCAACACGTCAATTGAAGATTCATGAGAAGAATTACACGACTCATGATCTGGAGTTAGGGGCAATAGTGTTCGCTCTAATGATTTAGAGGCACTATCTGTATGGAACGAAGTGTACTATGTTCACTGATCACAAAAGTTTGCAACACATCCTTGATCAGAAGCAATTGAACATGAGGCAACGTCGTTGGTTAGAGTTTCTCAGTGATTACGATTGTGAGATTTGTTATCACCCGAGAAAAGCAAATTTAGTGGCCGACGCTTTAAGCAGAAAGGAACGGATTAAGCCATTACGGGTTCGAGCCTTAGTGATGACTATTGGTTTGGATCTTCCCAAGCAAATATTGGAAGCTCAGACTGAGGCAAGAAAAGCAGAAAACCTCGGTGCTGAAGATGTGGGAGGCATGCTGATTGAAAATCTAAGGGAATCAGACAACCTTGGGAAGGAAAAGTTGGAACCGCGTGCTGACGGAACGCTATGTTTGAATAACAGAAGTTAGTTTTCGTACTATGGTGACCTAAGGGCTTTGATTATGCATGAGTCCCACAAGTCAAAATATTTTGTTCATTCGGGTTCCGACAAGATGTATCAAGACATAAAGAAATTATACTGGGGCCCAACATGAAAGCCGATATTGCCACCTATATTAGTAAGTGTTTGACGTGAAGGTCAAAGCTGAACACCAAAAACCATCTGGTTTGTTGGTGCAACCTGAGATTTCTCAATGGAAGTAGGACAATATCACTATGGATTTTGTCACCAAGCTCCCAAGGACGTCAAGTGGTTATGATATCTTTTAGGAAATTGTAGACCGTCTTACCAAGTCTGCACACTTTTTACCGATGAAGGAAAATGACTCTATGGACAAATTGGCAGGCTGTACATGAAGAAAGTAGTCACGAGACATGGAATACCAGTCTCAATCATTTGTGACAGTGAAGGTAGGTTTACATCAAATTTCTAGAGGGCATTTTAAAAGGCTTTGTGTACTCGTTTGGATATGAGTACTGCTTACCATCCGCAGACTGATAGACAAAGCGAAAGAACCATTCAGACACTAGAAGATATGTTACGCTCTTGCGTGATAGACTTTGGGAATGGTTGGGAAAGGCACTTACCGGTGATCGAATTTTTGTATAACAATAATTATCACGCTAGCATTAAAGTTGCCCTATTCGAGGCACTTTATGGTTAGAAGTGTCGATC
>BQNB010087374.1:0-27937 GCA_026074375.1 Tanacetum coccineum
CAAGCCTCGTTGGGACATAACGACCCGGAGACACTCTATACTGCTTCCGGTTTCATTGATTTTGCGAATTCTGATCCTTGTTGTATTTATATTTGTTTATATTTATCTCTATATAAAGGAGTCAGTTTGGGCGAGTCAGTATTTATACCCTCTCCACACATGGAGAGGGTGTTGGTTGAATCATTTTACACACACATTTAGTGTGTTTTCTATGTGTTTCTCCCTTCCACTTTCTCTCTCTAGTTTCTCTCTCTAGTTCTTCGTTTGTGTGAAATACATATTCTTCAATTGGTATCATTCGCCAAGGTTCTATCTTGGGTCGATTTGTTGTGTTTGATTTGTATGCATTCGTGGTTTTATCTCTACGTTATTCTTGTGGTTCTACACATATTTTTTTTCTTTTTTCTCATTTGTTACAAACTGATTTTGATACACAGCTTTATCATTTTTGTCTCAATACATATTAAGAATAGCCTATTTGCATATCTGGTCGTAGCTTATTTAGTCACGGCTTATTTGGTTTTGAGCTTATTTTGTCTCAAAAAGCTCAAGACTTTCATTTCTAAACCATTTAAGTAGCTTATTTGTAGTTTTTTAAAGCTTATTTTCCGTTGTTAAAAGTAGCTTATTTAATTGTTTTAGAAGAACTTTTGGTGGCTTATTCTGGTGGAAAAGAGCTTACTTTCAAGCTTATTCTTGGTTATTTTTTGTCACGGTTTAAAACCAAGGAGGAGACCAAGATCCACATTTTTAGCAAGAAGGACAAAGGATGGTTTGTTTTTATGCAACCGATTTATACACTCTCCTAGCAACCGATTTATACACCTTGGTCTAACCGGTTTATACCAATTCTTCCAACCGATTTATACACACAAGTTTGCTTGACCGATTTATACATACTTCTAGCTTTATCGATTTATACATGTTGCAAGTAACCGATTTATACATATCTTAAAGTAACCGATTTATACATGTTGCAAGTAACCGATTTATACATATCTTAAGGGAAATTTGGTTCGTTTAGAGTTGTTTTGGTTTCGAGTATTGGTTGATCGCGGGTCTTCTAACTTATACCATAATGATTGTGGTCTTTTAATGATCATCGTGGTATAATTGGTTTTCGTCGACGATAATCACACGAGTTCGTGAGCAAAGAAAAAGAATCGTGTGCCATTTACAATTTTTAAATGACGAAGAAGAAGTTTAGGAGGGAAAAGTTTTTATTAATAAACTAGAATTCAATATTGACACATGCAGTCCCTGGTTTCCAAGATCATTTCAAAGTTAGTCCTTTGTTGAATTATTCACCCTCATTGTTGAAACTGTTTTACACCGTTAGTCCTCAGTACTTATAATTCAGCCATTTATCCTCCAAAGTGAACCGTTATTGCACAATTAGTCCTTTTAGCTCATCAATCGTTAACCAAAGTTCAAAGTACTTAAAATACAATAACGATTTTACCAACAACAATTCTATTTTCACGGTTTATCTTGATTTAGTAAAATCCCGCGAAATAATCATTTATTTTCTCAGTTTAATCAAGACTTGTAAAATCACGTGAATTATATTTTCATCAACAAACCATAACAAATCACTTAATCTACTTAAGATCCTTAATTTCATTTCACACATCGAATTATAATGGAATCTTTGAATTCGAATTCACAAGAGAGAGAGATGCATTAGTTGCAACAAATGCAAGACAAAGCAAAGGAAAGATGCATGGCATCTTTTCGGCTACTTCTTTCACTTCTCAAGGTTCTTTCAAATGTCGACTTAAAAGGAACTCGAATTGAAGGAGGATTCGAATGGGTATTTGTGTCACTCTTTGATCAAGATTGTAGATTATAAATGACATACAAGAACAAGGATTAAAACTAATATGGAGGTTGGATAAAGTGAAATAAATGTGTAGCCATATTATTAGAGAATAAAGGAAGAAAGATGGGAAGATGTATGTGTTCTAGAGAGAAAACACACATACTTACACTTTTACAAAAGTGAGTTTCACCCCTTCATGGAAGTATGGAGGGGGTATTTATAGTCCTAGTGACACACAACTATCGTAGCTTGTCATTATTAGTCCCTATGTGTCACGCTATAAATAAACTAATGTAATTCCGTGTTTGTCACCATATTTTAAGGCTAACAAAGATGTTTAGACCTTCACAGGCAAAATGTTACTAAACTTGGATCAACTAGAAAAACATCTTGCCAAAGAAGAATTTCAAGAACTTGAATCCTTCAATGCATTTAGAGTACTCTTGCTACAATTTCAGACGTTCCTCTATTCACGATTATCGCTCGATAATGATGACGGTCTAATGATATGCAAGTACTTTATTGCATACACAAAAACCGATGTTCCACTATTCCATGCTACACTGATCCAGCACATGGAATCTCTTAAGGAGTCAATTCAGGAAAGAGCAAAGCATAAACGAGAGTATGACAGAAGGGTGAATGATAGAACGATGCAGTCAAAAGAGGGAAAGGTTGCTTCAAGTAAAGCATTGGATGCTGGGTTGATTGTTACAGAATGTCGTGGGACAAAGTTAGACAAGCAGGATACAAGCAGCAGTTCAGGAAATTATATCACACATGTTGTGGATACAAATATCAGACCAGTAAATGACCAAGTGCCATTTACTGAGGTACAATTGACTACTCAACATAATGTACTTGCTAATGAACAACAGCATTCTGTGCAATCTGAACCCATTTATGACACACATCTGTTGGAAAAGGTTGATAGCAATACCACTCCTGATTCAACAAATATGTGTCATAAGGGAGGAGAGATTTACCAGAATGCTGAAAAATGTCAAGTTTCATGTCAATTACTTGATCTATCATTTGATAACATGACAACTGAATTTTCAAACCAATCTCTCGAGTCTGAAAATATTTCTCTCAAAAAGATCGTTGCCCAACTTCAAAAAGATTTTTCAAGAATGGAAGCACATTATGTTAACATGGAACTTAAATATCAAAATCAAGCTTTAAAAGACGGGCAACATGGTCAAATTTTGAATGAAACAAGTAATAAAACCAAGATTAACAGGGAAATAGAGGTACTTAAAACAATCAATATCGAATTGGAACATAGTGTGGCTAAATTACTTGCAGAGAATGAGAAGTTGCATAAGGAAAATGAGCATTTGAAACAATCTTACAAAGATCTTTACGATTCTATCAAAAAGACACGAGTTTAGACAAAAGACCTTAATGACTCACTGATTGCTCAAGTAAATAGTAAGACTCTTGAAAATGCTAATTTAAAAGCTCAAATTCAGGAAAAGGTTTTTGTGAAAGTAGCATTGAAAAACGAATTAAGAAAGTTAAAAGGAAATAGAGCGGATACTAAGTTTGCAAAACCATCAATCTTGAGGAAACCAGTTTTACAACCACCCAGAAACCAATCAGTTGTTAGACAACCGAATGTGTTTAATTCTGAACAACCTAACTTTTCAAAACCATGGTTTGCCTCCCAAGTTGATGTGAATAACGATTTACCAAAACCAGTCACTCCTCATTATTTTCCTAAAGTTAAAGAATATGTGCTTGTAAAACCCTATCATGTGATTGCACCTGGCTTATTTAGGAATAGTTTTAAAGAATCATATGGGTCAAATGACATGGCTCATAATTACTTTCTAGAGGAAGCTAAGAAAAAGACACAAGACAAAAATAGGAATCTTAAACCTAGGGAAATGCCTTCTACTAGAACACACCATACTCCTAATACTTGTACACCAAAACCTAGGAGCAATAATCAAACCTCTAGGAATTGGCATGTATCTAAGAGTAGTTAGGAAACACTAAAAGCTGTGCAAAAAGCAGATCATTCTAGGAATCCTAGTTCATTTTTGAACTCCAAACACTTTGTTTGTTCGACGTGTCAGAAATGTATCTTTAATGCAAATCATGATGCCTGTATAACAAAATTCCTGAAAGAGCTGAATTATCACGTTAAGGTTCAATCCCCTAAGACTAGAAACAGTAACAAACTCGTAGAACCAAAGAATCATACTCAGAAACCTGGTAGGCGGATTGCTACAGGACATAGGTTTTCTCCCAATAAGTCTTTCGTTGTGCATGAGAAAATAAACACTCCTAGATCTTGCCTTAGGTGGATACCGACGGGTAGAATTTTTAATGTTGCTGGTCTTAGGTGGGTTCCAACTGGAAAGACATTCAACTCTAGCACAACCAAGGTTGACAGAAAAACCCCACATGGTTCAAATGAAGATATCACTAACCTATATGAATGCGAACAAACTCTTAATGTCAGTGCATGTACTCTTAACTTAAGTGCAGGTACATCTTTCAATCCTAAAAAGGAAACACTTAGAGTTTGTTTGCTGAAAAGAGTGATATATCAGAAACCAAGGGTTCAAGGAATTTATATATGATGAACAAGAACAATGGCGTCTGCAGACAAAGCTTCAGGCCTCGTTCCTTAAAGAAAAGAATGGTGTATGCTTTAGTGCGCTTTATCTTCAAAAAAAGAGAAATCTTCTTATATTTTATGTCAATATATAAAATCATAAAAACACAAAAAGATTTTTTATTTTTATAAAAAATTTACAAAAAGAAAATATAAAAATATAAAACTAGAAAAACAAAATACAAAATTAGAAAATTGAAAAATTCAAAAATATATGTGTGTCGTGACATGTCTTTTGCAATCAATAATATTTACGGCCCTAGAAATGTCTTTTAATAAAGATACGGGGTTGTAAATAAAGTTCGAGAAAAAGTTGTAAATATTTTCAAAACATGTCAATGGTTTGCTATTATTTCAGATAGCAACCCGATAGTCATTTTAAAGGCAAGTATTTCGACAAAAAGAAAACTTGACCTCTCAACGGGAATTAATTTTCTCGGGCATGATCTACTTCACGATCATGCAAAGGCTTGTGTTTACTTTGCAACATAACCCGTGCTGTCTATATAAAATAAGTGTACGTGTTAGTGCATTTATTTTTCAAAATAAAAGAAATCTTATTTTTTGGTGTAAAAAGTGTTGTCTTTCAAAACAAATCAATCATTTCAGCTTCTCATCAGAAAAAGATTTAAAAAGATAATTTCTATCACTCAAACAACGACTACAACTCTTTAAATAGAAAACGGGTCATTGTTTAAGGGGGAGAAAAAGTGCTCAAAAATAATCTTTTTAAATGGTTTTTCTAAAATAAGGAACAAAACGGATAAAGTTTTGATAAACGACGGATTATGGTTTAAAAGGGAGTTAATTTATTAACTTAAAAGGGCTTAAAATGTCATTTGTTAAGGCTTTAGGGACTTAGTTACATTTATTAATTTCAAGGTTAGTGGCTTAGGCTTAAAACTACATACGACCAATATTGCCAACACCTCATAGGTCTAAAAGGCTTAGGATTGTTTAGAAATAATTATGTAGTTTTAGAAACCCTGAAGTTGATGTTATGTTTTTGATTCATCAAATGTTTCCTCGATCGGCTAATCACTAAACTTATTATTCTAAAAAAGGTAGAAATTTTTGATAAAAGAGGCACACATAGGTATGATGATTCCTTTAGATTGTAAGTATCTTGCAAGAAGAAATGTCTACATCCGGGACTTAATTGACTTAAGTGTTATCATTTTGACTACTTAGAGGGTTTAATTGTTTAAATCTGGGACTTAATTGACTTTGGTGTTACAATTTAAATCATCACTATCCTGAAAAGAGAAATGCGCACATCCAGGACTTAATTGACTTTGATGATACGGTTTCGACTTCTTGAAAGGGATATAATTGGGTACTTTGAGTATTTGGGCTTATTTAACAAGACTTCTTCATGCGGGTATTCTTATTCTGATGCTTTTGGAGGAATGTCTCGTATCTACTCAAGAAAGGATTGCCGGTTTGGGAGGAAGCTATGGAAACATCTAAAAGAAGAAGAAACATGCTTGGCTACAGAATTCAACAACTTTCCAAAGGTTCAAGTGAAGTATCTGGTATTATTCTAGAGGTTCCCGATGAGCCAAAGGACAATTCTGGTAGCTCAAGTAGCTCACTTTCTGGATCTGATGATGAGGTTCAAGACATCTCCAGTGATGAAGAAAACAAAGCTGTTAAAAACAAAGCCGATGCAGAAGTTACAAAGAAACAAGCTAGAGATGAACATCCAGTTTAACTCTGTCATTTGCTGAACATGAGATTTAGTCAATGATGGATGTTCCCATTCATCAAGAGGACCTAGCTCATTGACACTGATATCTCAATGGTTATTGAAAAGACAAAATCTACACCGACACCACCAACCACACAAGCTTAAGTTACAAAAGTATCAGAATCTGACTAGTCCTCGAAGTTTGAGTATGCTGGAAAGACGGTTCAAGAAAAGCTTGGAATGCTGTGTTGGTGGAAGGAACTTGAGATGGACTAAAGGTTGATGCAGAGGACTATGATTGTATCATACTTAGTCTTCTTTCATAACAGGTCCTATCTCATAATCTATCTTGTGAGAATATATAAATTAGTAGTGTAGACTAATAAAAGGCTTATATAGTGTTTGAGTATGAAGTTTCAAGAATTTTTCAAAAAATTCAAAATCTTTCAAATTTAACGTACTCAACACCATATAAAATCCCTCATAATTTGAGGGGGAGCATTAAAATGTTCCAAATAAGACAAAATAATAATCAGAACATTTTTTCCCCATAAGCTTAATTTTAAATTAATTGATATCCAAAATATCAAGAGATTTGACATTTTTGATAAAGGGAGAAAATGTGATTTAAAATATAAGGCTTAAATATATATGTGATTTCAATTACTCTAGTGCATCTCCTTCCCTCCATGTGCTAAATATTTTTGAATATCGATGCACATGTTGCGGGGGAGCATTTCTAAAAAGTAAAACCATCGAGGTACTAAATGTTTTGATTTATATCACAAAGTACCTTGATCGATGTTTACAAGTGGTTTTAAGGCTGAGAACAATGCCAAAAGACCGACCATGTTTGTAATTAATTAGAGTTATAAGGTGGTTAAGATTAGGTATTCGTTCCCACGATCCAGCCAGAACCAGAGGGATCTACCAAAGGATATTCCATTAGATAGAATAGAAGTCCTTAGGTATGATAAAAAGGAGAAAAAAATGAAAAAAGGGAAAAATGCATACTAAGACAGAGCTAACACTGGAACAAACCCAACAAGGTGTTAGTAATGAAGTTTTGGTAAGCATTAAAGGGGTTGAAGAATGAAAAAGAAAAGTAAAGATAAAGGGTGAAAATAAAGAAGCCCTCATTTCACTTAGGCAAAAACCGGGTCAATACATATGCTATCAGAAACACTAAGCTGTTGTCTGGTATTGAAGATAGTCTGTTAGATATTAGAAAAAGACTCGGTCACCCCGTGTATTTTACTGTTTATTATAGCTCGTAGTTTAATAGTTAATAGTACGTTTTTCGGTTTTAAGTCGGGTACGAATACTTGGTATATTGTAAGTATTATATATAGCCTCTTCCAACTTTGGAAGAGGTAAGCTAGTCATTTACTTTCCATTTACAAAGAAACACTTTCTCTCTCTAGAATATTCTCTCTCAAGTGTTTCTCTCTCTAGAAACTAGCTAAATCCAAGAATCGACCCCGTGTTATGATAAAGGATATACCACAATTGGTATCAGAGCTAATGGGATGATTAGATCGTATGTATGTATGATTTCTTGCTTGATTTAGATCGAAAAGTGTACCTTTGAAGGCACTAGCTCGTTTTTTTGAAGATCTCCGAATTTTGTTGTTTGTATTGATAAAGTTTGGGTGTTTCTAGTAGCTATTACCTTATGGTACTGTGTTGTGCAAAAGAAATCAAGCAAAATCGTTCAAAAGGGTGATTTATAGGTGATTTTGTGTGAAAAACGTCGTTGTTCTTCGTGGAGAGTTGCCAGAATTTCTTCACGGCGGTTTGCTGAAAAATATTATTTTATTAAGTAGGTTACCAACCCTCTGACACACGGCGGGTTGCTTAGGTGGCGAGTTGCTCAAGAGGCGAGTTGTTGCTTGGCAGCGAGTTGTGTTCGGCGAGTTGCCTTAAAATTCCACCAGCGAGTTGCCTTATTTCTTGCAGCGGTTTGAAAACTCAACGGCGGTTTGATTAAAATATTCTTTGCGGCGGGTTGCTTGCCAGCGAGTTGTGTTCGGCGAGTTGCCTTAAAATTTCACCAGCGAGTTGCCTTATTTCTTGCAGCGGTTTGGTAGCCTCTCGCGGCGAGTTGAGCTACTCAACGGCGGTTTGATTAAAATATTCTTCGCGGCGGGTTGCTTGGCAGCGAGTTGTGTTCGGCGAGTTGCCTTATTTCTTGCAGCGGTTTGATCTGCGGCGGGTTGCTTGGCAGTGAGTTGGGTTCGGCGAGTTGCCTTAAAATTCCACCAGCGAGTTGCCATATTTCTTGCAGCGGTTTGGTAGCCTTTGGCAGCGAGTTGTGTTCGGCGAGTTGCCTTAAAATTCCACCGGCGAGTTGCCTTATTTCTTTGACTCAGGAATTTAATTTCACTAAAACAAAAATACGAAATACGTTTAACCTCACCACTTTTTAACGTACCTCACGAACAATGATCTTTCAAACATATCATATCATAATAATAAAAAGATGTCTAGTATGCAATAAGACATCCAGTGTGCCAGTCTGATACACCCCACCAATGCTTATAGAACATACTTAATCTTGGGCAACAACAGTATACGTCTGTTACATTCTAGGAAAGGATTATGGAGAGAATATTATGAGTCCATCAGAAAGGACCATTTCAATGATGGAACGGTCCTCAGATGTTATTGCTGAGGAACTGAGGGTGCATTTCAACAGGCCAGTAAGTACGTGCTAGGTCCTTAACGACCTTTGTCAGCGTGATAGAAAAGGAAAGGTATAAGGCTGACATTCGAGCAACCAATACCTGCTTCAAGGTATACCAAAGGACATCTACCAGGCATCAAACACGATACTGACGCCAAGGGAAAAACCCAAAAAAATTTTTTTTTTTTTTTTTTTGGAAAACGTGAAGATGATATCATAGAAGTTCTGAGTGTTAACAAAGGATGACAGGGAATCTCCAGTTTATATGATAATTTGAACACTATTGTCAAACAAAGGAGAAACCATTCAAGGATAATACGTTAGGTTTACGAAGCTCATCAATGACATGAGAAACATCAAGATGGTCCATGCCAGGATTGCAGCATAACTCAAAGTTGTGAATAACATGTTCCGATGGAGTAGATCCATACTTAAGCAAACTTAACAGAAGGTTTGTACTGCCAGTCAAAGATCGAAGTACTGCCGTGGATATAGGAACTATAAAGTTTAAACGGTTGTTTTAGCATTTATCTTGTAACAGTTATTAGTGATAAGTATCAATTAGTGTTTATGATATACAAGGACTGTACATCTACTAGAGGTTATCCTTATGTTTATAAAAGGATCTCTAGGAAGATATTAGAATATATAGAAAAAACATAGAAAAACACGAAGTTAAGAATTATTAGTATTGTATTAGGGATCTGCAATTTAGGCAGATTCAAAAGGTTTATAAAAGAAATCGTTTGAGAAACTATTGTGTGTTCTTCTTAGGTACTGCCAACTAGATTCCGCATAGTTGATAGTATATCAGTGTTTCATAAAGGAATATCGATCCTACAGTTCAAGATGTCCGTGGAAGATACAATGCGACTAATCAAGGAAGACCATTTCAGAGAAACAATGCAAGAGGAAATGGTGTAGCGGGAAATGTAGGAGCTCAGAACAGAGGAGGCATGATTAATCCTGGTCAAGCGAAACCCATCAAGTGCTACAACTGTAACGGACTAGGGCACATAGCACGTGAATGTCCAAGGCCAAAGCGACTTCAAGATTCAGACTACTTCAAGGACAAGATGCTACTAATGCAAGCCCAGGAGAGTGGAGCAGTACTGGATGAAGAACAGTCATTGTTTCTTGCAGGGGAACATGTTACCAACGTTGATGATGATGTGGATGATTCACTTGAGAATGATTTGGCACTCAATGTAGACCATATTTTTGAAGCTGATGAATGTGATGCATTCGAATCTGATGTTGATAAGGGTCCCACTTCACAGACCATGTTCATGGCAAATCTCACGTCTGAAGATCCAATCTACGAGGAAGTCGGGCCATCATATGACTCGAATAATCCATTTGAGGTACAAGATCATGATGCCTTTGTAGATCATATGGATGAGTATCATGAAGTACACTAGATGTAAAACGATGTACAACACAACTAAGTTGTTGACTCTGATGCTGACTATACGAGTGATAGTAATATTATTCCGTATGATCAGTATGTGGAAGACAACGAAGAACATGTTGTACAATGTAATGCATCTTCTGTACGAAATGATGCACTAATGTCTATTCTCGATGAAATGCATGAACAGGGTGTACAAAGTAGATTAACAAATAAGCCAGACATGGTAATGAATGACTCAGTGACTGATGATATCCACTTCCTGCACAATATAAATGCAAAACAAACATATATTTGGCAGTTTTTGTCTGTTTTTGGTCATTTAAGCTCGTTTTTAGAGGTAAAAGATATGTGTAATTAAGCACTTATCAAATCCCCCAAACTAAGGTATTGTGTGTCCTCACGCAATGTTATGAATTAAATTAAGCACTTATCAAATCCCCGTTTTCACCATTTTCTGAATTTATACTAACTACAACTAATATTTTTGGATTTTCTCATTTTTTTTTACAAGTTTGACTTTCTTTATTTATTAATACTGGGATCATAGAATGAGAAGCGCCCGTAGAGTGATCTACGGATGTCCTGACGGATAATTTCATCGTCCTCGATTTTTCACAAGTTCCAAGCTAAGCAATTAAACAAGATCATTGTCGATATAAGTTTATATGTTAAGCCCTCATACTTATGACTTGTGAACTTTCAACTCCCAACATGGATATATGATTGAATGTGTGTACTCATTTTAATTTAACCATAGGTCAACTTATTTTCATAGTCATAATTCAAAATGAATCATGACTCAAAGCAACAACTTATTAAGACTTCGTAACTTGATTTCGAGATTTAAACTTTAGAACTTTTTGCAACATATTCAACATCATAATCATAAGTTCTTTAAAGCTTAGGAATGCGTTGCTTAGTTTGAACCCCTACCTCGTGGTTAACGGAGTAGGATATCACGACCAACGACCGATGTTCTTAGTTTGAAAACCCACCCCGTTGCTAGCGTAGTGGGAAATCACATCAACACCTTATTCCTAATATGGCTAAGGATTGGTGTCTTAGTTTGAACCCTCACCTAGACCTTTCTTCCAAGTGAGATATCACGACACACCAAATCCCTAGAAGTAAAGACGTCTTAGTTTGAACCCCCACCTCGTTGCTAGCGGAGTGGGATATCACGACACATCTTTTACTTGCTCCATAATATCAACTGCATGCTTCATTGGCAAAATTTCAATATTCATGCATTTTTGCATTCACATTTCATTCATGCTTCTTTGGCATTTATCTTTTAAATCACTACAAAATCTCGCTTTTGAAAACTCAAGTTACAAATTTGAAGCTTTTTCTGAAAACATCGATTGACTTAGTTGAATTAAATTGAGTACGTATGATTAGGTGGATTAGAAATTCACGGGAGAGAAAACCACAAGTTACTCGTATAAGTTTTTAGAAGAATCTTGCTTAGCACATAAACTTATATTTAACTCTATCATTTCTCGTTCTTCACATTTTTAAAATTCAAAGCAATAGAATTCGTGAAAGCTCGGCCTGAAGGAACTAGCTAGGGCTCAATACGCCCGATCGAGTCAAAAATTATTCTCATTCTACCCAAAAGAAAAGTCAAAACTGTGACAAAACACTTATTTTATTTTTGAAAATTTTTAAATTTTTCATTCATTTTTTTGGTATTTTTGGGGGCAAAAACTGGTTTACGTGGTAACAATGCTGCAGGCAATAATCAAATCGAAGATCCCCCCCCAAACTAAAACTAAACATCGTCCTCGATGTTTTGAAGGGTACTATATTAATCCTAAAGGCCATATATAGGTCATGCAAAAGATAAAACGTTATCGATAAGATAAGGATATCGGATTTTCCTAAAAAAATGAAGCTGAGGTATGTGAAACTCTTGATGAATGACAAAACTGAGATTGTCTCACAATCGCGGGCAATCCTGGACAAATAAACAATTAACAACAACATGGAAAAGCATGGTAATGGAAAAGAAAAGCAAATTCACACAACAACACAAAAACACTTATTTAACACTACATACTACAACTACTACGATAAGCAATGATAAGCATGGAGGTTGCCTCCCACGAAAGCGCTTGTTTTTAGGGTCGCGATGCTTGACCCTCACAAGGATTTATGATCCTTGAGGAAACAAGTGAAATTAAAATCGATCACGTACTTTCATTCAGTGACTACGATAAGTATTGTAATTTCATGAAAGTCCCACTCCGATGAGATACCTCCTGGCTTAGAAGAATGATACTTTTGAAAGTGCCGGATCAAAATATGGTGTCTTCATCACCACAGAAAGAAGAAAAGAGGAATAACGGGAATGAAAAGAAATGGGAGAAAGATCCATACAACATAAGCGAAAATGGATTCACTAGAAGGTATGAAATCTAACTCAAGGGTGGGCAAAACATTAAGCACATGAACTCTTGGTTCTCTTGTTTGGAAAATATTTCCCCACCCACATCCAATGTGGAAATTGCCACCCCCCCCCCACCCCCCCCCCCCCCTCCCCCCCACCCTCCACCACCCCCCCCCGCTCGGGCTTCACCTTAAAGAAACGATCATACTCTGGTTGAGATATGATTTGAGCGAGTTCATCGGCGAACTCCTCATGAAAATCACTCCTATTGAAGGATGATATGAATTGATCGAAAGATCAAAGATGAACGAATCATATTTAGAAAAAGAAGAATCAGAATAAGTAGTGGTACTGCCACTACTAGTCTCTTCAATGTGATCGTTTGAGAAAGCTTCATAATCTGGAAGAGATAAATCTGAAGGAGTAGTGGGACTGCCACTACTAGCTGCTTCCAATTAAAGCAGAAGTTTCCAATTTTCGGGCAAAGAATTATCAAAGGTGTTGAGTCTCCACCAAAAAAAGTTAGAAAGTGGAGGTAGACTTGGTCACAACAACGGAAGATGGAACGGGATTATCTTTTAATGCTTTGATTTTAGCAACAAGACGATTGACATTCAACAATTTTTCACGAAGGGTATCGTCTTTGATTAAAAGAATGTCATCCTCAATCCTTCCAACTTCTGGAATAACAATCTCCATCACCTTCGAGCTAACTGGCTCAAAATGGGAGGGGATGCCTCAACAAACTCCCGACATCGTTACTAAGAGAAGGAATCTTCCATCAGTCGAAGTAGATGATCAAACGTTAGAATCAGAGAAATCCTCAGTTTGATCTTTTGAAATGTCAAGATGCGATAAATTTTTCATGAAAAGGCACATCACACACTTTGGGAACACCTTTGGACTCACTTGGGATTTGGAACAAGGAGTTCAACCACTAGACTTTATGAATTCTCTGATTCCGTTGCGAAATTGTGTCAAGATGCTCATGTCTCCATAGAGATAGAGAGTTAACGGGCTCCTCGGTTGATAAAACGGGTGTGATTGCAATAGTATAGTCCTCGTCATCATCATCATCACTAAGGAACTTCCAATACGCCTTTAGCCGCTTGTCTTCTGCAATTCCGCTTCTCTTCTTCTTTCTTTGCATAGTCTTGAGCAATCAAGATCATGCAAGGTTGTCATTGAGTATTAGATGCTCCAAATCCATGAATTGAATTGCTCATTTTGAGAATTGAAAAACTCATTTTTGAGAATTTAAGATCTGATGATATACGGTAATATTGCGGAGGTTAGAAATTGGTCAAAGACCGAAAGAATTAGAATCATAGCCATGGATTTTGCTTATGAAAATAGTCTTCATTCATTGTCGACACTGAAAAGTCTCATGAGGACCTCCACAATATTATCAACAAAGGAATTGTTGTTTGAAGACATTAGAGTTGTGAAAATTAAAGTCCTTGATTGTAACACAGTTCCGATTGGATAAACGGAACATGGTAACAATCTAACCATAATAACATTGTTTCCAAAAATCTCATAAGAATGAGTCGGTGGTTTGGAGATGGTTTCGAATAATGGAGTGTTTATTAAAGAAAGGATGAAAAAATGTGAAAGGTGTAGGGTGGTACGGGAGTAAAAACAATTTGGATTTCACCTCCGAATCCTCACAATAAAAACAAACTCCATCATATTCATTGCAACCACATTTTTGGCATTGACCAAAAATTTTTGGTATTTGCACACTTTTTCGAGCTTTGGGATCTTATCAACATTTTTGTTTGTTGGTTCTGGATTAGAGATAATCGGAGTTTTCGGTGGACAATTATAACCAACATGAGCACCTTTCCCCCAAGACTTACAAGTGCAGACGTTGACAAAAGATCCATCTAACGAATCACCACACTCGCAACAACACTGTTGGTCGATTAGTGGAGATTTTTGTGAGGAATTGACACTGGGGTCTGATTTGACAACGAAATGCTCTCTAGAGCATAACCACTTTTTGGAATTGTCCATTGGATGGACTGGAAGTATTGAAACTTTTTGAAAATCTTTCTCCAATATCTTTCGTGTCAGTCACATCTAGACAATTAAGACCAATGCACCAGGTCTCCACAATCGAAACAAATTCTTTCACTCTTTAATGTGTTGTGAGAACCGATTCGGCATGAACAAGAATTTTGTTTGAGTTTTTTTTTCTCTTTTGAACAACAAAAGTAGCTGAAGTGTGCAAATTTCCACAAGCCGAACATGCTTTAATCGCTTTAAGGCGATAATCGAATGATGTCATAAGAATTAAATAGATAGAGGGATAAGGAAAGAATTAACTGATACGAAGAAAAAGAAGATTATTTTTGGTTTTTCGAATTTATTAACAACATATTTCACAATTGGACAAAATCAGATAGACAACTTAAACCTGATAATCAATCTTACTTCACGGTAGCTCTCAGAATGAAAAACGCACAGGTGAGCGGAGGAGTAGGAATAGCGCGAAGCTTATTTCTCCTTTCGGGTCGTAGTTCCTAGGAACAACCCTCCTTATACCCACTTTATAGTTTGTCAATCAGAATGAGGTGAGCCGTATATCGTAAGTGACACAGAAGGCAAGTTTTAAATCTTTGGTTCGATTGGGAACTCAATAGTTCACCGGAACTTATTATGATAATACCTCAGTTGAGAATATTATATTTTGGTATTTTACCAATTAGTGAATTTTAATTTTTATGGACAATTTTTTTTTTTTTTATATGATATGTACTAATAAAAAGAAAAGAAAAATATTTTTGTGTTTTTTAATATGATATATTAACAATAAGACAAGTTCAGATCAAAGTCGGATAACAATCGTAGCAAATGCCTCCCCGGCAGCGGCGCCAAAAATTGATTCGTGATATAGCACACACTTATATAGCAACCCTAATACAGATCCTGACCGAATGCCCTTGACCAAGGCAAAAGGTCAAATTCCACAAAAGGATAAAATACACAAGATAGAATCAATGATAAAAAGATTCCGGAAGAGATATTCCCGGGTCGTATGTCCCAACGAGGCTGCAATTGAAGGTAATCCTGGTTTGATGAGAAATTGAATGATGGAGAATATTTAGATATGATGGAAACACTGATATAATTACAACTAAAATTAATTAAATAAAACCTAATTTAATCTACGGGAAACAGATATAGGAAATGGGGATCTTAAAAACTACGGGAAACAAAATTAGTTATAAGGAAATCCTAAAATTAGATCTATACTAAAATACGGGGAACAGAATCAGGCATCGGGAAACCTAAATACTAAAAATTAAGAAAATAAATGCTAAATTAAATTAAAAATTAAAATTAAATTCTAATTAACTTAATTTGAAAAATAAAAAAAACTAGAATTAAAACGGAGGTCGTTTGAACGCTAAACGAAAAGAAACGGTAAAACGCACCCGGTAAAACGGGTCTAAGACTGAAATTTAAGAAAAATTAAGCCTACACTAAATTTTATATTTTTCCTAGACACTAAATGACAAAAGAAAATTTTATAAAAAAGAAAAATATTTTTTTATTAATTTTCTGATTTTTTATGAATTTTATAAGAAAAAGTAATAACTAAAATCTATTTTAATTGCTAGAAAATACAAATTTAACTGGAAAAATATAGAAAAATGGTTTTAATATGCTAAAATGGTGCAGAAAATTAATAGAAACAAAAGCCCTAATTTTTATTAACTAATTGTACTCTAATTTGATTGATTAAAAATATGAACCCTAATTATATAAAACTAAAAACTAAAATATTAAACTTTTTATTATTCTAAGAAAAACAGGGTAAAAAGTGAAAGAAAGTAAACTACAGGGTAGGCGGGCTAATATTTGTAAATTTACACTATAGAAGAAACGGGTAACCCTAGACTTTAAGAAAAGTACAAAACAGACCCTGCGCTATTGGCTTAATTTGGCTTATTAAAAAGTGCTTTTCAGACAAAACTCAAAACTACAAAGTTATAGAACAGCTTATTTCTAACAACTTTAACAAAAGCACTTTGGACTTTTAACCAAAGAATAAGCTAGAAAATAAGCTGTAAGTTTCCTGTCACAGAAAGTAGCTATTTGACAAGCTTTTTAGGTTTTGGCTTATTGTGAGCTTATTACTTAATGAAAGCTGAAACTAAAAGATGCTTATTAAGACTTAAGATGTATACTAGAGGTTTTTAAACTAAAATCACCCTATGTTTAACAAATTTAAAAAGAAAATGAAGATGAAAAATAGCAAAGTTTAAATGAAACTGTTTTTGAGCCTTTTTTACATAAGCTAAAAAGCTTATTTTTAAACTCTAGAAGCTGACACTTTGTCAATAAGCTACCCTAGTTTTCTAAAATCAACCTAGATAAAAGGTTTTCCAATAGTTCTTATGGAAATGAAAAATCTCAAAGAATAAAATGGCAAAAACTCCACTGAATTGAAATGTAATGCTGGTGCACTTGGTTGCTGGTGCAGTGTGCAAGGAACAAAGATGTAGGCTAGAATTTTAAAGCTCACTTGTAACTAAATGGATCTAAGTTAACACTAAACAACCTTAAACTCTAAGATGCTTTTAAAATCTTAAAATCTAAGACTTACTCAGCTTGAAAACTGTCCTGGTGCAAAGGATGAGTAATTACACTCTAACTTTTATAAAACTAAACTCTAACTTCTCAAAACTGTTTAAAACTTTGTTATTTAACCTAACTCAACTACTTGACAAGATTTGACAAATTATGGTTGACTTTAAGAGTCAAAGTAAGCATAATCCAAACACTCCTTTATTAAAACTGCCTAAACCAAATGAGCTTAAAAGCTGGTTTGAAAGCTAATTAAGCAAAAACCTTTTACCTACTCATACTAAATTTGACCTACTTAGACTAATTGAGCACTTAAAGCTACAGCTTATTAGGAAAAATAAGCAAGTTTATCTCCTAGGCTTATGCTACTCACTTATGACAGAGATTGAAAAAGTACATTCAAACTTGGTTTTAAACTATACTAGCTTTAAACTAACAATTTTATAAACTGACTTAACTAAATGAAACAGTAATAGACATTAAAATTCAATAGAGAAAGAAATTTGTAATAAGCTAAAAATTGCTAATTTGAATTTGAGACAGTAAAAACCTGAAATAGAGAGTCTTCTTCACCTAGACATCCAAGTGAAGAGTCTAGGTGATCCTAATGGCTTCCACAAGCCTCTAAACCTTAAAAATCTCAATAAGCTGAATTGGAGCTTATTTGCTCTTGTTGCTTCCAATTATGAACTCAATAGCCTCAAATGATCATGTATAAATGTAAAATGAGTATTAAGAGTAAATGAGTGCTTGAGAAACAGTATTTAGCTAAAATTTAGCTTATGAGAAACAATAAGCTCAAACGAGCTTATTGAGAGCTTAATGATGTAAAATTGACTTAAATTTGAAATCAAAGAGCAAGGTAACTTGAAAACTGAAAGTATTACAACAAAAACTCTTGAAATTGAACTGAGTACAATAATTAAAAGCAGACTTAATTAAAATTAAACTAAAAAAGTAAAAACAGGGTAAAAATGTATATATGTCTTCGGCTTGGTCTTCTTTTCTTTTATAGAAGTCCAAACTCTTCTCTTGGTCTTGGGATGTGTTTGCTGTGAGAGTAGGAAGTCTCCAAAGCAATCCTAGCCCTCCATTTCTTTTCTATACCATCTCACCATTGAAGGGGGTGCGGGTTTTTGTACATTGTCAACAGGGAAGGGTTATAGGGGCAGGGTAAGTGGGGAAAGGGTATGGGTAAGCTATGAAAGTGTACTAGGGAGGTGGTTTGGCCTAGAAACCATTTTGGCCCCTAAATTTAATAAAAAAGGATTTTGGGCTTTTGTTGGGCTTGTGGGATTTTTATTGGGTTTTGTATTTATAGGGCCCACTTATGTGTCTGGGCCCCCAATAAGGTATTGAAGCTTATGTTATTGGGCTTTTTTAAGGCCCAATAAGGTACAGGTTTGGTTATTGGGCTTTTTCAAGCCAATCAAGGTTAGGAGTGGTTTTGAGTGTAACAATGGTGAGATTGGCTGTAACTGGGCTAGGATTGGGCCTTCACAGTCTTCACAGTCTTTGTCAAATACACACAAATGGGCTGTTGTAATTGATGAGGGCCCATTTGGTCTTCAACACTTCTTCATAGATATACATTTGGGCTTTCCCGGCCATCAATGGGTAAAGATTGCATCAAAGATTCTCAGTTCCGGCTCTCGGTTTGACTGCCTGATGTCTTCAGTATTGACTCTGACTTTGGCATTTTTGGACTTTGGGCCCTGATTTGCACAGTCTTTTCCATACTAGCTCAGTTTTGTCATTTTGGCTTGGTTTTCTGTCTTTTTTATGATGATATCCACTTCCTGTCACAATACAAATGCAAAACAAACATATATTGGCAGTTTTTTGTCTGTTTTAGTTAATTAAGCTCGTTTTTTAGAGAAAAAGATATGTGTAATTAAGAACTTATCAAATCCCCCAAACTAAGGTATGTTGTCCCTCACGCAAAGTTATGAAGTAAACACGAAATCCCGTTTCACCATTTTCTAAATTTACACTAATAAACAAACTAATATTTTTTGGATTTTCACTTATTTTTTAACAAGTTTGACTTTCTTCATTTATTTATACTGGTATCAAAGAATGAGAAGCGTCCGTAAGAGTGAATCACGATGTCCTACGGATAATTTCATCGTCCTCACGTGATTTTCACAAGTATCCAAGCTAAGCAATTTAAACAAGATCATTCGATATAAGTTTATATGTTAAGCCCCTTCATAACATTTATGACTTGTTGAATTTTCAACTCCCGACATGGGATTACTACGAATTGAATGTGTGTACTCATTTTAATTCAACCATAGATCAACTTATTTTCATAGTCATAATTCAATATGAATCATGGCTCAAAGCAACAACTTATTAAGACTTCGTAACTTGATTTCGAGATTTAAACTTTAGAACTTTTTGCAACATATTCAACATCAATAAACATAGAGTTCTTTTTAAAGCTTAGGAATCGTTGTTATGTTTGAACCCTACCACAGTGGTTAACGGATCAGAATATCAACAACCAACGGACGGTGTTCTTAGTTTGAAAACCCACCCCGTTGCTAGCGTAGAGGGAAATCACATCAACACCTTATTCCTAATATGGCTAAGGATTGGTGTCTTAGTTTGAACCCTCACCTAGACCTTTCTTCCAAGTGAGATATCACGACACACCAAATCCCTAGAAGTAAAGACGTCTTAGTTTGAACCCCCACCTCGTTGGCTACGGAGTGGGGGATATCACGACACATCCTTTACTTTGTTCCATAATATCGAACGCAATGCTTCCATTGGCAAATTATCCATATTCATGCATTAAGCATTCTCACATTTCATTCATGCTTCTTTGGCATTTATCTTTTAAATTACTACAAAATCTCGCTTTGAAAACTCAAGTTACAAATTTGAAGCTTTTTCTGAAAACATCGATTGACTTAGTTGAATTAAATTGAGTACGTATGATTAGGTGGATTAGAAATTCACGGGAGAGAAAACCATAAGTTACTCGTATAAGTTAGAAGAATCTTGCTTAGCACATTAACTTATAATATAACTCTATCATTTTCTCGTTCATCACATTATTAAAATTCAAAGCAATAGAAATTCGTGAATAGCTTGGCCCTAACGGAACTACTTAGTTCTCAACACTCCCGATTCAGTCAAAAATTATTCTTATTCTACCAAAAAGAAAATCATAAACTGCGACAAAACACTTTATTAAATTTTTGAAAAATTTTCAATATATTTCATGGTTTTTGTATTTTGGTGGTAAAAACGGTTTACGTGTAATAATGCGCAGGAAACAATCAAATCGAAGCTACCCCCCCAAACTAGAACTTAAACATCGTCCACGAGTGTTTTGAAGGGTGGCTACATATACCAGAAGGCCCATTTATGAGGTAACCAAAAGATAAAACTTAGTCGATAAATTAGGATATCGGATTCCCAACTGAGCTGGAAGATGTGAAACGCTTGAAGAATGACAAAACTGAGAGTCTTCCAAATCCGGCCAATCCTGAGACAATAACAACAAACAATACATGGAAACATAACGTGCAATGAAAAGACAAGCTCTCTTACACCACAACAACACTTATTACAACCACGGATAAGCATGGGGTGGCCTCCCACGAAGCGCTTGTTTAAGGGTCGCGATGCTTGATCCCATCACAAGATTTATATGATCCTTGGTGAAAGTTTGGAGATCTGGAAACTAACCAAGGTTTGGTACGTTCCCTCCAAAGAATGCTTGACGCGATGCCATTCACTTTGAAAATTTGGCCCGTTGGCCTAGAAAGCTCAACATTGCCGTACGGAAATACCATCTAGTGATGGAGAAAGAGGGCATTCCAACGGGATTTTTAGTTTTGCCCGAGAAAATCTTTAATCTGGAATTATAGAGGAGGACTCGATCACCGATGTTGAAAACGCGGTTCTTGATCTTGGAGTCATGGAGCCCTCTTTGTTTCTGGCCTGTTGAATCAAAGAGTTCCTCATAGCATGATCACAAGTTCATTAAGTTCATTGAGTTGAACTTTCCGGTGGATCACCCTTACGATTATAGATGGAAGTTTGCTTGCTTTAAAGCCCATAAGGCCTTTGTGCTCAAGCTCGATCGGAAAGATGGCTTGCCCTTTTCCATACACCAAGCTGTAAGGAAAAAAAGTACACCCGATCGGTGTTTTGTAAGCTGTGCGGAAGCCCCCATAGTGCATCATCAAGTTTTTGTCCGACCAGGATGCACGGTTTTCACCTAAGGTCCTTTCAAGGATTCTTTTCAAGCCACGATTTGATACTTCCACCTTGCCCACTTGATTTTGGTGATAAGCGGTGGATAGAAGGTGAGTTAACTCATATTTCTGCATGATACCTTTTGCAATGGTCATACAAAAATAGGGTTCCTCAGATCACTTATGATTGCACGGGAGCCCAAATCTGGCGAAGAGAGATGTTCAGAAATTTGCAAACACCTCGGGCTCATTGGTGGGGACGCTTTCGCTTCAAACCCATTTTGACAAATAGGACGACTGCCAACGAAATATACTTGTTCCCCTCGTGGAAGACAGTGAACGGCCAAAATTCGATGCCCCACATGTCCAAAGATTTCACAAACTTGGGATGGATTTTGAGGCATCTCATCACGTAGTTGAAGTTATTCCTTGACGTAGGCACGGTCACAGTTCTTGACAAACTCGTGGGCATCTTATTAGATGGTGGGTCCAGAAAGAAAACCGGGAGTCAAAGATCTTTTATGGCTGTGCGGTTGCACCATGATGACCCGCTGTGGGTCCATTGTGGAAGCTTCGAGAATCTCAAGAGCTTCATTGCCGTGCACACGACGCCTGATCACTTGATCCCACATATTTAATACAAGAAGAAGGGTCGTCCCCGAAATAGTGTTTAACATCTTTGAAAAACTTGTTTTTCTGCCTGCTGGGTCGACATGCCCTTCACAATGAACCAACCCGCGTTGTAATATTGCAAAGTCGGGCAAACCACGGGGTTTCTAGAATCTCCACGAAAGGTCACCATATTAAACCGTCTCAAGAGGACAACTTTTCAATTTATCTCTTTAGGATCATTGACGTTTTCATACGGGTTTTTCCAATCCTGGAACAGATGATACGCTGCGAGTTTCTCGCTCTTTAGTATCCATAACTTTGACGTCAAATTCATGAGGGAGGAGAACCCACCGGAGCATCTCGCCCTTGGCACCTTTTTTTGCAAAGAGATACTTAAGGGCGGAATGGTCCGTATGCACTTGCCTTTTTTCATAGATGGAGGTAAGACTGAATTTTCTCGAAAGCATACACTAATGGCAATTAATTCCTTTTTCATAGTCGTAGTGTAGTTCGTTTGTGCTTCAATCCAAGGTCTTACTAGCTTATGTGGATAGGCACCCCCCCCCGAAAAAAAATGTTTCTCAAGACGTGCCACCAAAACTGCACCTATGGGGCGAAATCGTCTTTTGCAACGCACAAAGCTCAAATGAAGGTCCCAGTTATGGAGCAATCAAGATTGAGCTGTCCGTAAGTCTATCTTTCCAGTTGGAAAGCTCGAATGAAGTCATCGGAAAAGAATGAATGGAGTAATTTCATCTCAAGGAGAATGGTCTTGGTCGGGATATTTTTTGAGAAATCTGAAGTGAACCGCCGGTAAAAACCGCAAGGACCCGTGAAAACTCCAATTCCTTTGACGGTGGTGGATAGGTAATTTTTGCCAATGACATCGAATTTGTGGCTTTGTACAACCTCAAACCCTTTCTTAAAAATCTATGGCCGAGGACAATGCCCTCTTTGGACCAATAAAATGGCTCTTCTCCCAGTTAAGACTTAAGTGGGTGTCTTCAACTCCTTTGAAGCATGTGGTCTAAACGGGAGAGGCAGTTTTGGAAAGAAATCCAAAGACCGAGAAAAGTCGTCATAAAGACTTCCATCGTCTTCTCAACATGTCATGAAAGATTGCTAACATACACGGTGAAACGTGCCAGGGAGCATTGTCATAAGCCGAAAGGCATGCGACGGTAGGCAAACATTCCGTATGGGCAAGTAAAAGTAGTCTTTTCTTGATCACGGGGGTCAATGGGGATTTGGAAATAACCGGAGAAACCATCGAGGAAACAGTAGTATTCATTCCCCGCTAATCTCTCAAGCATTTGGTCCATGAACGGTAGAGGGAAGTGATCTTTGCCGGTGGCTTCATTTACTTACGATAGTCTATGCACCCCACATCCCGGTAACCAAACGAGTTGGGATCACTCATATTCACTCGTACACGTACACAGTCCATTCCTCCCTTCTTGTACTCAAATATCGGGCAAACCAGGGGACTGTCGGAGATAGGGTAAATTCAAACCACTTCGAGAAGTTTTCAACCTCCTTTTTAATAACATCGTGGATTTTGGATTTCCTCTTCTTTGATGTTGGACTCTGGTGCATAGTCTCTCCATAAGAATCTTGTGGGTTACAAAATTTCCGGGTTGATACCCTGAATGTCAGAAAGTTTCCAAGCGAGAGCTCGCTTGTGGGACTTTAGCACTTTTACGAGAGCGGATTTTTCCTCACATCCAACTCTTTAGCAATAATGACGGGCAACTTGTTGTCGCCCTCCAAAAATGCATACTCGAGATGGGGAGGCAGTTCCTTGAGTTCAACCTCAGTAGGTTCATCAACGGAAGAATTGGCTGTATTAGTTTCACAGACCTTAAGCTCAGTTCGGGAACATCTAGGAGATAAGTTCCTATGACTTGGAGGGAGAAGTGGTGTGTTCACTATATCAAGATGCTTCTTTCACTAATAAGAAAGTCCCCCCAGGATCATATAGAATGGATTATATGCTGGACAATCCCGGATCATCTGCTAGACCAAGGAAAGAGTCGGGCTCTTCGTAGAAGCAAGGAAATCACTACCCCAAATGGAGTTATGGTAGGAAAAGAAGTAGCAACAATTGGACATAATGACGGAGTGGAGAATTTCCACTCGCTATTTTATCAGTAAAACCAAGAACTCTGAGAGTATTCCTCACTAGGCCATATCAATGACGTCAATCTGTTTGCCGTATATGAGGTAATTGCCGAGTATCCCGAAGTTTGATCCAAATTGAAAGTGATGGCTTCACTTCTATTCTAAGAGTTATTTCAACCCTTGGTGCGACATCAATCAAGCACGACCGGTATTTAAAGAAGCACCTCCCGCTAATTAAAGGGACTCGGGGGTCAGGCTCAAAATCCCAACCACAAATTCGGCTGGAAAGTGAAATACACCAACTTTAACGGAGATTAATTTGCAATTCCCATGGTTTTGAAAATTGATCGATCCGCAAGTTCGAGTGTCTGCAAGTTGGAGTAAGATCAGGAAGTGAAAGCTTTTCCCCAGACTGAAAATGGCATTAGATTAATGCTAGCACACCGAGATCGGCCTAATTGCTAAGCCATTCATCCATCCCTCGAAAATTCACAAGGAATCAGGACTTGCCTGGGGTTCTCAAATTTTTTCTGGGTAACTTGTTTCAAGAATGACCGCCGAACAATTTCATTCATCGAAGTTCGAGCTAGACATGGTTCATTAGGAAGTTCATCCACTTCAGTCCGTTTCTCTTTATTCCCAAGTAAGGTTCTTAGAGTCGAGGCTAATTTGGGCATTAAACAAGAGCAGCCGTAAAGCTCAATCTCGAAACTCATCTCCCTTTGAAGATTTCATAGAATTTGCGCTTGTTCATTAGCTAGATTACGGCTCTTATCATTATCACGCCGTCGAAGGATATGGGAGAGAAACTGAAGGTTTAGTGTTTGGTACGGGAGCAACAACAGGAGCAACAATGGGCTCAAGAACTGGATAACAGACTGATATGAACCACCAAGGAGGTTGTACGTCATCGTGCTTCCGTTATTAGCAGGATGCATCGTTCCATCAGCACCTCGGGTATTGGCTTCCTACTGAAGACGTAGGAATTGGAGGTCCTTGAATATCAACACCGCTTCGGGTAGTGATACCCTTAAGTCTTCTCTTAGGGTTAGTAAACTGTGTTACCAAGGGAGTGTCCCTGACCCAATTAGAAGCGGTTATTGGCAGTTACAAACTAGACCAACATATCAGATCAATTTGCATTTGATTGTTCCTATTTGTTTGTTCGATTTGCATGCTCTGATCACTAGATTTGAGTATATTTTGCATGTTTCTCATGATAGCATCATTAGCCTTGACGTAGTTGTCAAAATCTTTCTTGGTGACACTGTGTGTCTGAGGAACGGGGGCTTGATAAGCTGGAGACTGATTAACCTGGGGTCTATGAAGTTGATTCTGACTAAAATTGGACTGGTTAAAATTTCACCTCTGTTTTGTTGAAATTGCTCTCCCGTTTTGGTTAAAGTTATTCCCCCTATTGAAATTGTTTAGCATATTAGCTTGAGAGTTCTGAACGGGAGAAAACGGGAGGTCTAATATGACATTAGCAACCATTTGAGGTCGGAAATTGGAGCTTACATTATGGTTTGTAATTAGCTGCACGGCCTTGTGAACACATACTCGAAATGTTGTCCCCCGATAAACGTTGCCATGTAGTGGCTGGACCTTTGTGAGAAAGGGCCACACACCACAAGTAACACAACTTAGCTCAACTGCTTTGACAGGTGCAGGAGCTGGAGCAGAAGCAGAAGCTTGGTTCTTCTTGTCTAAGAGCAATGCTCGGACAATATCCTTAAGTTCAGCAACATCAGATTGAAACACATTGTGGAAGAGTTTCGTACTTACTTTGGCAACACTGCCTTAGCTCCGGTTTGACGAACTTTGGAATGCCTCGATGATTTTTAAACATTCGCGAGGCATTTTGTCCAAAAAGTTTCCACCTGCTGCGGAGTTCAATGAATCTTGATCATTAATGTTCAAAGCATTATAGAATGTATCAAGTTGATGCAATTCTGAGAATCCATGGTGTGGACATGCCCTAAGTAGATCATTGAAACGATCCCAAGCCTCGTAAAACGATTCATCGAACCTTTTTTTGTGCTCAAAAAAAAAACATCTGGTGATCTCATTGCGAAGATTCGTCGTCTTAGAAGGAGGGAAGAACTGATTGATGAATTTGGATACAAGATCGTACCAAGTTTGAATGGATCGAGGGGGTTCTTTTTCTAGCCATTGCCGGGCTGCTCCCACGTAGAGAATGGAAAAAGCATAAGCTTAATCGTAGCAATTGGAAAATGGGGACCCCTCATTGTGAGGTATCTTGTTGAAGTAACGATATGAGCATGCGGGTCTCTTTGTCAAGACCGAAGGAACTGTTGTTCTGGACAAGATTGATTAACCCAAGTATCAGCGCGAATTTGTAACATTTCACATAAGGTGTGTGTGTGTGTGTGTTTTTCTCTCCTATCACACACACATCTTTCCCTTTTTTCTCTCATTATCAATAATATGGCTACTTATTTGTTTCTTCCTCCCCGACCTCCGGATCTTGTTTTTCCTAGTGTTTCTTATGCTTAACAATTAGCCATCTTAATGAATATTTAATGTTTGGTTTGTTTTAAAATTGATTTACTTAATTTATCATTGAAAGTTTAATTATGTTTATTACATGATACTTGTCGACGTGTTTGAATATGCGACCTATCATTCAACTAGGTCTAGTTACGCCTAACAAGCGAGCTAGATACTAGGATAGCTCTCCATGTCGTGTTTTATGTTATTGGGCCAATAAGATCACAAGTAACATTCTGTCTTTGTCTTTAAATTAAGATCTTAGTTGGACCGGCAGATGACCCATAATATTTCAACAAGTATGTTCTTGATTAATTGATAAAGATTTGAATAGTGGACTACCAGTATATAAAATACCGTCAAACAGTAAGTGGGTAAAGTCTGATGGGCTAGGGTTGATCAAGATCACCGTTGCTGTAATCCCTAGATAGATTATAATTAAACTAAAAGGATGCTTTATGTGGATGCGTTAATTGTGACAGGATTCAACGTGTCTAGGTCTTAGGATGATGTCCCGCCTAAGTCTTAAGAAAGATATGCCACTTCGATATAAGAAATCCTTGCACTAAATAAATAAACCATCATTTAATCGAATTTAATATGGCTGATACAGTTCTCTATTATTTGTCTTGCACCACTCTTTTATCTTCTTATTGTTTTCTTGCATGTTTATTATGTTTGGAATTGATTATTGTCACTGGTTTCATTGATAGTACACTCTTATATAGCAACCCTAATGCAGATCCTGACCGAATGCCCTTGACCAAGGCAAAAGGTCAAATTCCACAAAAGGATAAAATATATAAGATCAAATCAATGATAAAAAGATTCCGGAAGAGATATTCCCGGGTCGTATGTCCCAACGAGGCTGCAATTGAAATTTATCCTGGTTTGATGAGAAATTGAATGATGGAAACACTGATATAATTAAAACTAAAATTAATTAAATAAAACCTAATTTAATCTACGGGAAACAAATATAGGAAATGGGGATCTTAAAAACTACGGGAAACAAAATTAGTTATAGGGAAATCCTAAAATTAAATCTATACTAAAGTACGGGGAACAGAATCAGGTATCGGGAAAACCTAAATATTAAAAATTAAGAAAATAGATGCTAAATTAAATTAAAAATCAAAATTAAATTCTAATTAACTTAATTTGAAAAATAAAGAAAACTAGAACAAAAACGGAGGTCGTATGAATGCTAAACGAAAAGAAACGGTAAAACGCACCCGGTAAAA
>BQNB010087375.1:2874-27937 GCA_026074375.1 Tanacetum coccineum
TTTTGCATTTATTTGTTCTTTATCAGTTTACCGTTAATGTTACATGATACAGATTACATATACATGTTTTATATCAGGTACAAAGTGATCATGCGCATCATTGACCAATCTGGTTCTCCTCCCATCGTGTTTTTTTAACATGATGATCAACAAGATCTCAGGATATACTACGTGGGAGCTTATGGAGAAACACGACATGGATGTCGACGAGTACTGGCGTGGAGAATTGTTAGATTTGGTTGGCAAGAGGTTCCTCTTTAAATTGTACTATTAGGACTATAACGTCAACAATAACCACACGTATAGGTTTGATGCAGTTAATCATGATCCAGCATTTGTCAAACATTTCAAGGAAGGTTTTTTGGATGGGGAGGTATACTGTCATTTTCACCTTTAATAGTTTTTAGCAAAAAACCTCTTAAAATATGCTAACCTATCTTTAACAATATTTAGGATGATGATGACAGGTTTACAACACCCGCAAGCCAGATAAAAGTCACCAACTCAGCGATCCCAGTCTCAGCCGTATACTCGATATGCAGACACCAACTAGTGGGAATGAGGCATCAGGATTAGGTGAGAGTTCTGGTAGCAAGCGATTGTTTATCGACTTGGATGACGTTGATAGCGAGGAAGATGAAGAAGGGAGAGCCAACAAGACTCCTAAGCTGGTTACCGTAAAGGTTGAAAAAGAAGATTCATGAATGTTTTATCTTCTTTTATGAATTTTTGCAAGTTGATCTTGCCATGGACAATTTATTTTGCTTTGTCTTTGGAATTCTGGGTTTGTTTACCCTAATAAGGCATATATGGTTTTCTTTTTTAATTTTGGATGTGGTTTGGTATAGAAATTTTTTCCATTTGAGTGTTTTCAAATGGTATGGTTTTTGTTAATGGTTAATGTTTACGTTTGTGTATATTATGGTTGTGCACCTTTTTACATTAAATTTGATTCTACTGCTTTTATTTAATCTAGATTTTTATTATACATCTTATTTTATAAAACATCGTTTTTTAATTACATCATCATCTTTTATAAACAACTCTTTTTTACCTACATTATTTTTATTAAAAACTATTTTTAAGAAAATAGTTTGACAAATTTCAGAGAAATGTCAAACTATTAAAAACAAATTTCAGAAAAATAGTCCAACTTTGGATACAAAGCTTTTTAAATAAACTTTTTTGAAATACTAACTTGATTTCTTTTAATGTCAGTTTTTTTGATCAAACATGTATATAATAAAAAAAGATTTTTGTATTAATTAAAACCAATTTTGAACACCGAAAATCTATATATTTAAAAAAAAAATTGAACACAATATATTTTTAAATAACACTTCTTTTGTAACAAACAAAATATTTTTTTAACCAATCGTATTTTATAGAAAGGTCGGAATTTTGTAAAAAGAGTTTTTGAAACATGACTTTTATTTTTCAGATCATGTATTTTTTTTGTTTACAATATGTATTATATTCAACAAAGTAAAGACTAATTGTAATTTATTACAATAAATACACATTACAGACTTTATCTAAATCGACTTACTTGATGAAAGTAAAAGTCTTAGATTCCAATATACAAAACAAAGTATAACAGTTTGATATTTTAAAATCCATCCTAATTAACAAGGTAAAAAGTTTAAAATAAAGTATAAATAGGTGCATACAGTAACCATCCATGATTAATATGTTAAACCATTCATTACATGATCACATATACAAGTTCCTAAATTGTCAGAAATTAGACCAGGATGGTTTACATCCATCCAAGACCATACGCCATACATATAGCCATAAAAGATACAATTTTTACACAACACAAGTCTTAAACATTTAACATATAAACTTAAGAATCTGAAACTAATATTCGTAGTTTGCCTACTTACCAAATATGCACACCAAAAGACAGACCATACCTGGCACCAAAAGACAAACTATAACTAAAACTTATCCTACCAAGCAAACATACCAAACATCTTGAACACCCTGGATAATTTAACACAAATGGAAAATAAGGTAACGCCTGTCTCCTTCATTTTTGGCATCAAGGTCTTCGACTTCATGCATATACCTGAACCTTATTAACTTATGGTAATCAAAACCATTTACCATTGCCAACAACCTCCATGTTAGGTTTAAGAAAAAGACTCGGTCACCCCATGTATTTTCATGTTTAGCATAGCTCGTAGTTTTGTTAGTAATAGTATGATTTATGGTGTTGGGCTGGGTCTTTACCCATTGTAAGCCCATACCATAGCCCATTTCATAGGCATTTTGTAAGACATATTTAAACTCTCTCCACACATGGAGAGGGTGTTGAAAGAATCATTTTTACACACACAATTTAGTGTATTTTTCTTTAGTTTTCTCCCAACCATCTCTCTCTGTAACTTTCTCTCTCTAGTTCATGTTTGTGTGAAAATCTAGGAACCTACAATTGGTATCAAGAGCCATGGGGTGGGTTAAGTGATTATTGTGATTTTTGTTTTTTTTAAGCTTATATGGTTTATTTTGGCTTATTTTTATTCGTTTTTTTTATAAATAGCTTATAGGTACACGGCTTGGTCTTTTGCTTATTTCTTCTAATAGTGTTTGTTTTTTACAAATCCAAAAAAGTGTCTTAACCTATTTTTAGGTCTCAATCATATTATTTTGTGTGGGCTGTTTACATTTTGTTTGGGCCGTGAAAATTGCTAAGATTGCTATTGAGTTTCATTATCACACACGAATGGTTTTTTGTTAAAGCAGTGCATGATAATTTTTTTGGTTGTCATATTTTGTGTCAAAAACACTAAACAATGCATCATCTCTTTTTTCTCGTCATAATCTGTGTGGTTTTGTTCTTGCTTATTTTATATTTGACTCATTTTTTTAGCTTATTCTCTTGTGCTTATTTGACTCATTTTTTTAGCTTATTCTCAATATAGCTTATTCAAGCTTATTTTCTAGGTTATTAGTCACGGCACACTTTCTAGTTTTAAGGTTTTACTGGTTTCAAAAACAAAAAGCTACCAACTTTATTTTTCAACTTATAAGTAGCTAGCTTATTAGACTTATTTTTGCTTATTCGAATGTTTTCTAGCTAGCTTACCAACTATATGTTTTCTAGCTTATTTTATTCGAATGTTTTCTAGCTTGTTTTCTAGCTTATTTGTTAGCTTATTTGTTCACGTGGCTTAAGATTTCTTCATTGCGGTTTGTCAAAGTGGTCCACGATTTGAATCACAAAGGAACTTAGATCCACATTTCAAGCTACAAGGACAAGGACGTTTCTGTTTGTTTGTTAAAAGACAAGAAAAAGTACAAGTTGCGTTTTGTGTTTCCTTTTTTTAGGTTGCATTGCGTTTTGCCTTCAAGGAGTTGCGTTTTGTTACATAGGCACTGAGATTTGCCTGACTGAAGACCCTAAATGCAATCATACTAAACGAATCTCTGCCAAAAAAATTTAAGCATTGCGTTTTGTCTAGTAAAAACCTTTGCGACTTGTGTTTGAGTTTTGTCAGAGACCTTGCATTGCGTTTCTGTTGTTTCTGTTAAAGATACAAGCAAGGACGAGAGTACATTTTGGCTACTAGAGGAGTCGAACAACTCAAGAAACATGTATGAACCGAACAACTAAGTCTCTTTCGGGTTTTACGGTTTCGTGTGTCGGTTAACCACGGGACTTTTAATCACTACCATTGTGATCGTGACACTTTTTCGATCAACGTGGTATAGTCATTTATTACCGACGATAAACGTACGAGTCCGCGAGAGCAAAAATATAATCGTTCCATTATTAACCGTTTTTAAACGAAAAAGACGAACGTTCATAATTTTTAATTATTGTTTAAAATTTATAATTTTTCACTTTAAACCCTCAATTTGTCTAAAGGTTAACTTTTAACCCTTTGTTTTTCAAAAGGTTTCACTTTTTGTCATTTGGTTTCAAACATTTACTACTTGTCCTTATACTTGGTAGTTATTGCACCTTTAGCCCTTAGGTTTTAAACAATATCAATTTTTACATTTTAATTTTCAAAATTTTCACTTTTAGTCTTTCATGTTTCTAATTTTTTTTAGTTAGTTAATTTTTAGTCTTAAAAATAGTTTTCACCAACAACAATTAATCAATATTTCACGGTTTCTTCTTGATTTAGTAAAATCCCGTAAAAGATTATTCTTTTATCGATTTAAGTCATAGATTTGTAAAATCCCGTGAACGTTAATTGTTTCATCATAACCACACACACAAAAAAATCACTTAATCTACTTAAGATCCTTAATTTAATTTCACACATTGAATTAGAATGGAATCTTCAAATTCAAATTCACAAGAGAGAGAGTTGTATCAATTGCAACAAATGCAACACAAAGCAAAGGAAAGTTGCATGAAATCTTTTCGACTACTTCAATCACATCTCCAGGTTCTGTCATACAATGATTTAAAAATCAATGGATGTTTCGAACGGGCATTTGCGACACTCTTTGAACAAGATGTTCAGACGTTCACAGGCATAATGTTACTAAACTTGGATCAACTAGAAAAGCAACTTGACAAAGATGAATTTCAAGGAGATAGATCTATGGCTGCCTTTTGCGTGATCAATAAACAATTTCAGATGTTCATCGACACGCAATCCACTTGGGATTATGACAGTCAAATGACAGAAAAGTATTTTGCTGAATACACTGGAATCGAAGTTAAACAGTTTAGAGAAACACTACTCCTACACATGGGTAATGTTAAGAAGTCTCTTGCTGAAAGAACACGTCATAAAAGACAGTATGATAGAAGGATGAATGAAAGACAGATGCAGTCAAGAGAGAGTAAGGTTGTTTCGAGTAAAGCATTGGATGCTAGTTTAGTTGTTACAGAATGCAGTGGGACTAAGTCAGATAAGCATGATACAAGCAGCAGTTCAAGGACTTATATCACACATGCTGTGGATGTAGATATCAGACCAGTAAATGACCAAGTGCTATTTGCTGAGGTACAATTGACTGCTCAACATAATGTCCTTGCTAATGTACAACAACATACTGAGCAATCTGAACCCATATATGACACATATCTGTTGGAAAAGGTCGATAGCAATAACACTCCTGATTCAACAAATATGTGTCATAGGGGAGGAGAGATTGACCAGGATGCTGAACAATATCAAGCAAAAAGTCCTTTGCTTAAAGCTGAGCTTGTCAAATCAAAAGAAATGATTGAAAAAGAAACGTATAATGAACTTTCACGCAGGTTTTTATTACTTGAAAAACATTGTATTTCACTTGAAATTTCAATACAACATAAGGAAGAAAGTTTTCAAAGTAATAAACCATGTAAGAACCAGGATGCTCCTGAGTTTCATGAATTTTTTTTGAGATCAATGATTTTGGAAAGCTCAGGCTACAGGCCAAAACCACACTAATTTGCAACTTGAAGAAATCAAATAAAGAGTGGTGAGGAAGCAAGTAAAGAACCAAGGATATAAACATGGCATTGATGTTTTGAAAACAATAAACATTGAACTAGAAAGTAGTGTGGCTAAATTCAACTTGCAAGAGAATGAGAAGACAATAAGGAAATGAGCATTATGAACACGACCTAACAAAGATCTTTATGATTCTATCAAAAAGACACACGAATTGGAAGATGAAAGATCATAACGACCTCACTGATTGCTTAAGTAAATAGTAAAGACGTTGTTAAAATGATGATTTAAAACCTCGAGATTCCAGGAAAAAGCTTTTGCGAATGTAGCATTGAAAAACGAATTACGAAAGTTAAAAGGAAATAGCGTGGATACTAAGTTTGCAAAACCATCAATCTTGGGGAAACCGGTTTTACAACCACCCAGAAACCAATCAGTTGTTAGACAACCAAATGCGTTTAAATCTGAATGACCTAAGTTTTCAAAACCACGGTTTGCCTCCCAAGTTGATGTGATTAACGTTTTATCAAAACCGATCACTCCTCATTATTTTCCTAAAGCTCGAGAATATGTCCTTGCAAAACGTCATCACGTGATTGCACCTGGCTCATCTAGGAATAGTCAAGAAGAACCATATGGTTTAAGTGTTATGGCTCATAATCACTATCTAGAGGAAGCTAGGAAAAAGACACAAGAAAGAAATAGGAATTCAAGACCTAGTGTGATGCATACTACTAGTCTACCAAACACTGCTAATGGTAGCAAACCAAATCCTAGGAGCAACAATCAAATATCTAGGAGTTTGCCTGCATCTAAGAGTAGTTGTGGAATGTCAAATGGTGTGTCGCTAGTAGATCACTCTAGGAAATCTAGTTCTTTTTCTGAATACAAAACACTTTGTTTGCTCATACGTTCATAAATGTTGTCTTTAATTAAATTCAGATAATTGTAATAACAAAATTCCTAAAAGAGTGGATTCTCGTGCTAAGGTTCATTCCTTAAGACTAGAAACAAAAACAAAGCCCGTAGAAACAAACAGTTCATACTCAGAAACTTGGTTAATGCAGACTTGCAATATGACAAGTTTTCTCCAAACGTCTTCCGCTGTGCATGAGAAACCAAAACCCTCCTAGATCTTGTCTTAGGTGGAAATCGACGGGTATAATTTTCAAGATTGCTGGTCTTAGGTGGAAACCTACTGGAAAGATGTTCACCGATAACACAACCAAAGTTGACAGTGAACCTCCAAATGGTTCAAATGGTGATATTACTAACCCATATGAATAAGATCAAACTCTTAATGTCAAGTGTAGGTACTACTAACTCAAAGTGCAGGTACATCTTTTGTAATCTTATAAAGGAAGACTCAAGTTTGGTTGCCGAAAAGAACTAATATGTCATAAACTAGTGGTTCAAGGGATACAAATCTGATGCACATGAACAATGGCATCTGTTCAAATCAGTTCAGGCCACGCTCTTCAACGACAAAATGACGTTTGTTCACATCAGTTCAGGCCTCGCTCTTCAACGACAAAATGACGTCTGTTCACATTAGTTCAGGCCTCGCTCTTTAACGACAAAATGACGTTTGTTCACGTCAGTTCAGGCCTTGTTCTTCAACGAAAAAATGACGTCTGTTCACATCAGTTCAAGCCTCGCTCTTCAACGACATATGGCGTCTGCTGACAACACTTCAGACCCCGTTCCTCAAAGTAAAGAAAGGTGTACACTTCAGTACGCTTTATTGTTGGAAGAAGAGAAATCTTCTTGTTTATGACCATTCTCATCAACAAACTTCATGTTTTTTCCCATTCTCGATCCTGGTCATCAAGTGGATCAACGTAACCTTTGATGTGTATCTATTCCACATTGGTTCATAAAAAAATAGCAACCTCATATCAATTTTTGAGGGATGAAGTGTGAATAAAACGCACATGTTTGATGAATGTTTGAAAAAAGGTCATACGGCTCCTGTACACTCCAGTCCAGGACCCACACCTAACCTTTTGATGCCTGGACCTATAAGTTTAGGGCTCGTACCTAATCCTGCTCCTGCTATACCATAAAGAATTGGAGTTGCTGTTCCAACCAATGTTTGATGAATATTTCACTCCACCGGGTGATCGTCAGGTTCCTACTATTAATGCAGTTCAAGTCCTGTTTAATTTAACCGGTCCATCAGTATCCATCTCCTGTGATCAAGATGCACCATCGGGAAGTTATTTAACATCATCATTGGATCATCAATCCTCTTCGGTACATCATGGTGTTGCAGCTGACCAATCTTTTAAAGTTAATCCTTTTTTTGCGGCTGATCGTGAACCATTTGTCAATGTGTTTGCCCCAGACTTGAATTCTGAAGCATCATCGTCTAGGGTAATCACGACAACTGAACCAACCAATCCACTCAGTCGCATGAACATCTCCGAAAATGGACCAATTCTCATCCTATTGACAATATTATTGGGAACCCCTCTCGACTGGTATCCACTCGAAAACAACTTGCTACAGATGCTTTGTGGTGGTTCTACAACTCAGTATTGTCCAAAGTCGAACCGAAAAACTTCAATTCTGCTGTTACTAAAGACTGCTGGTTTCAAGCCATGCAAGATGAAATCCATGAATTTGATCAACTGGACTTATAGGAATTAGTGCCACCTCCAGACTATGCCATGATTATTGCTCTCCAGTAGAATTTATAAAGGTGAGAACTGACAGTATGGTGATGTGTTAAAAAACAAGGCACATCTTGTAGCAAAAGGATATCGTCAAGAAGAAGGTCTTGATTTTGAAGAATCCTTCGCCCTGGTTGCTAGACTTGAAGCCATCAGAATATTTCTTGCCAATGCTGCCAGCAAAAACATGACAATTTATCAAATGGACGTGAAAACTGCATTCTTAAATGGTGAGCTTAAGGAAGATGTCTATGTTAGCCAACCGGAAGGCTTCGTTGACCCAAATCGCCCACATCATGTCTATCGTTTGAAGAAAGATCTTTATGGGTTAAAGCAGGCACCCTGGGCGTGGTATGACACTTTGTCAAAGTTCCTTCTGGCACAAGGATTCTCCAAGGGTGTAGTCGATCCAACCTTGTTCATTAGGAAAAGAGACGCAAATCATGCAGGTTGTCAAGACACTCGAAGAAGCACATCTGGCAGTGCTCAGTTCCTTGGTGATAAGTTAGTAAGCTGGTCATCAAAGAAGAAAACTAGCACGTCCATCTCGTCCACAGAGGTTGAATACATCACGATGTCTGGATGCTGTGCCCAAATCTTATGGATGATGTCTTAATTATCGGATTATGGCTTTGCATACAATCACATCCCTCTGTATTGTGACAACAAGAGTTCCATAGCTCTCTGTTGCAACAACGTCCAGCACTCTAGGTCTAAACAATCCCGACATCGCGACATCATTTCATCAAGAACAATGAAAAGGGAGTGGTTGAGTTGTATTTTGTGAGGACAGAGTATCAACTGGCGGATATATTCACTAAGGCACTGCCTAGAGAACGATTCGAATTCATTCTCCCACGGCTTGGCATGAAGAGTATGAAGCCAGAGACACTCAAACGTCTTCAAGATGATAAGGATGAGTAACAGATTAGCTTCAAGTGTCCTATGTAAATATGTACATATTCCAACTCAAAAAGAAATTACAAAAATATAAAACCAACAAAAATCCATAAAAATCAGAAAATAGAAAATACCAAAAATAGGTTTTCAAGACATGTCTTTTGCTTATCGATAACATTTACGGACCTAGAAATCTCATTCAATAATGACACGGGCTTTTAAATGAAGATCGAACGGAAGTTCAAACTTTTCAAAACATGTCTAAATGGCTTGTAGTTATTTCAGACTACAACCCGCTTTTCAAAATAAGGAAAGCATGTCGCCAAAAAGACGTCTGTTCCTGACAACGGGTGATTAAGTTTTCCCAGGCATGGATTACTTTATATCCATGCAACCTCGATCTAATGTACGCCTAAGTGCATTATTTCTTGACCAAGAAGAGAAGTCTTCTTTTTATCCAAATAATTTTTTGTTAGCCTTAAAATATGGTGACATATCTGGAATTACAATAGTTTAGTTATAGTATGACACGTAAGGACTAATAATGACAAGTTACAATAGTTAGGTGTCACTAGGACTATAAATACCCCCTCCATACTTCCATAGAGGGGTGAGGATAAACATTTGTATCATAAGTGTGTGTTGTTTCTCTATCTAGAAAAAACACACTGTTTCCTTTCTCTCTATAATAAAATGGAAACTTATTATTTCTATCCTCCCCGACCTCTGGATCGTCTCTTGTTGTGAAATCTTATGCTGATTTCTTGCATGCACCCCCGAACGAATATTCACCAAGCCCTAATACAAGAGTAGTGTCGTGGTGTGGTTTGACTTCTCAAAATTCTGCTGTGCAACTTCAATGACTAAGTATGAAGATTGTTCAACTACAACAAATTTTCAGAATCATCTTAAGAGAGAGATTTTGGTTTGGGGTGAAGCTGATTTAGAAACTAAAATGTTCACCAAATCAAGGAGCATAAGAAAGCTTTTCAAGACATGTTGCATGAATTGGGGGGAAGTAATCCAAGTCATGCATACTACAATGGCTCCTGTACAATTAAAGACAACTGAAGTCAAGATGGGGGGGGGAGTACAAGTTTCAAGACAATAGAGAACTCGGAGACATCTTCCAGCTTTGGAAGCACTATGGAAGATAGTTTATTTGTGTTGTATTTGTACGTGATAGGATACATTGTAAGTAATTCCAATTGTTTCCACATTATAGGGAAGATTTGTTAGCCTTAAAATATGTTGAATATCACAAAATTACAATAGTTTAGTTATAGTGTGACACGTAGGGACTAATAATGACAAGTTACAATAGTTAGGTGTTACTAGGACTATAAATACCCCCTCCATACTTCCATAGAGGGGTGAGGATAAACATTTGTCTCATAAGTATATGTTGTTTCTCTCTCTAGAAAACACACACACTCTTTCCTTTCTCTCTCTAATAAAATGGCAACTTATTATTTCTATCCTCCCCGACCTCCGGATCGTCTCTTGTTAGTGAAATCTTATTGTTAACATTTTTATTCTATGATTCTTCAAAAATTATTTGTGTTAACCATGGTGGTAAAAGTGTTTGAAAAATCAATCAGATCTGGATTTCTTATAAAAAAAATTTGACACTTAGTCAATGACTACAGCTCTTTCAATAGAAAACGGGTTATCGATTGAGGGGGGGAGTGTTTTTTAAATTTTATGACATCAAACGGTCGTATTAATTCATCCTATACTTAAACGGAAATGGTTTTGTATTTAAATGGGGTTATAATTTTAATTTGAAGGGGAGTTAATTTATTCTAACTCAAAGAGACCAAATGTGTCATTAATTAGAAAGAATTAGGACTTATTTACAACTTGCTAAATGTTTTCCTACTTAATTAACTACAAGGACCAGTTGTGCCATCTGCCAACTTTAAATTGCTGGGATATAGCTGTTAGGATTAGATTATTCGAGTTTGATGTTCAAATATGATCCCCATGCGTTTGTATGATCTGATTGAATGATTTTCAAATGTTAATTGATCTTATTCTAGACGATTACAGTTTGATGGTTTTTGATTAAGTGATTGCGTACTAGTGTTATGCTCATGATTGTACTTTCTGTGTTAGAATTAGGTCCCTAATTGAAAGTTGAAATATGATTGAATTGCATATGATTGATAGTTGTTTGCTTGAAAATTCCTGGTAGCGGTTTGATGATGATTTAAGTCTACCGTTTGTGATTTAATCTCACCTTAATCAAATATGGCAATGTCCAATTTCAAATCATTGCCAAAATTCCTCATCTAGCACAAACATTACTGTTATGTCTGGGCCTATCTTTGTTGAATAGAATTGTAGCAGATAACATGGCTAATGAGCAAGTTCCCATTCTCACTGCTACCATAGACTAGATCTTATGAAACAGATTCTGCCTATTAAATGCTTGGTGTCAATTAGAAAGGGAATCATTTCTTGGATCTACAATAGAAGCAAAGGGAAATCAATCTTCATATCTCTTGTGGATACTCGTTATAACAAACAAAATTCTTTAAGCTCTTCACCGCATACATCTGATGCACTTTTCCAGCTTTACAACGACAACTGAAACAACATCAACACTTCCACCACCACCACCTCCACTACAACAATCAACAGTTCATCGAGATATTCGGTAGAAGGTTAAAGATCTGAAGAATCTTCAGGAATCTCGAATGCTTCTTTAAGCGGAAGGTTCTTAGATATTGACTATCGACTAATCAAGAGAATAGAATGATTTCATCATTCTAACATTAAGGTCAATATCAACTGTTATGTAACATACATCTTGTACATTATAAGTAGTATGAAATTAGATGTTATGTGTCGGTCTATGAATTTTTCATGAGTTTTTCGTTAAACTCAAAATCCTTCAAAATTATCATAACTGACACTAACATAGACCCTCATAATTTAAGGGGAGCAGTAATATGTTCCAAGTGTGGCTTGTATATAATCGGCTCATGTTTCTCCCAAAATTTTAACATATTTAAATCCATTGAGATCCAAAATCTCAACGGGTTTGAAAATTTTAATCGGGGGAGAAAATGGGATTAAAATATGCAATCTGATAAAAAATGTGATCTTTTGAACTCAAGTGTAGGCTCTCCCATATGTGCTAAACTCTTTCGAATATCGATGCACATATAGAAGGGGGATCGAATGGTGGTAATGATGGGCAATTGTTTAAATAACCCCAAAGACCGATCCTTGTAATTACTTTATCGGAGTTATAAGGATGGTAAGGTCAGGTAATCGTTCCTATGATCCCGCCAGAGCCATAGGGATCTACCCAGGGAAAATCCACTAGTTAGTGTAGAAGTCTTTAGGTATGATTAAAAAAAAGGAGTAAAGTGAGAATAAAGGAATAGTGCGGACTTAGATGGAGCTAGTACTGGAACATACCCAACAAGGTACTAGTAATGAAGTCTCAGTAAGCACTAAAGGGGTTGAAGAATGAAAAAGAAATGTTAAGATAAAGGGTGAAAAGAAAGCAGCCCTACTTAAACATTAGGCAGAAACCGGGTCACTACATATGCTGTCAGAATCACATGGTTGATTGCTGACATTGAAGAAAAGTATCATGGACCCGGTGATACGCTGCACAACCCTCCCTAGCCACTCAATATCCCTCAAAGGATTCTTGTTTCATTACTCACAGAGATCAATACATTTCTATCGTCTCTCTCACTCCGATTTAGATGATATTGAAAAGGTGGCAGTCTGCTCCAGCCTCCGACTACTAAAAACCAAAAGTGCATCGTTGAGTCTAGAGCCTTGAGATCATCAACAAATCTCGCTAGGACACTAATTCATAATATATTTGTTCTTCACACACTGTGAAAACAAGTAATTTCTTAAGAGTCCTACGCATTATCCTCGTGGTATTGCCAGAACATCCGAGTGATACGTAAAGTACTCACAATGAAGATGAAAATCCTTCTAGAGCCAACATCAAACATGCTCTTGGTAGGTGACTTGTGAGATCCCCTTAATGATCAAACATGTGACAACTGAAAAGCAACGATGGATCGATTCTGAGTGAATCAATCTTGTTCTAGTATGTGAATTGACGAGTAGTTTTTGAAAAACCTTTCGATGTGCTCAACAACTGATTTTCGAGCACATTGACTGTGTATATCTTTCAAAACAAATACGTTTCTGATGAAATTTGATTTTATATTATAAAACTTTCGATGTGTCACAAAAACTCTTTCCTAAGTGACATGCGACAGATTTTCAAATCAATTTTTCATTAATCAGTGAATTTTAATTTACTGGTTCACTCATTCCGTGTTATGTCTACTTTGAGACGCTCCGGATTGAGAATGGCTAGCGCAGCTGCGAAACCCTGTCAAGGAGATTCTTCAGAATTCTACCTGATCACAGGCAGTATTTATACTGATTAATGGGGAACCGTGGTTCTTTCAACCTTATTCAACGAGAGTGAACAAAGACGCTTTCATTTGTTTATCACCAACATATAATTGCAGGAATCCCGACGGTAGCAGCTGCTGGCAAGAGACATGTCAATTCACAACCCCATGCTCACACTTCATATTCCCAATCAAAGACATCATAATAACTGAAAGTCCTACAACATAGCTTCTGCAACTTTGATGCTTGATATCATGATCCAGAAACATGTGAGCATGCCGGTCCGAAGGTCACAACATCACAAGGAGGCAATACTACTCTACAAGGATGATTTAGAGATTTGCTATGACTGATGATCTCAAAGATAGCTCAAAGATCACACAAGTCAATGGAACCATAATCAATGATCAGTACATAATGTACAAAGGTATCAAGAAAGAAGAATCAAAGATTACAAGCTAAAGTCAGATAATCAAGATTTAGAATGCTAGAATTCAAACTGTATTTTCTGGGGTGACCTCCCTTAAGGGGAGATTGTTAGGTTTACGAAAAAGACTCAATCACCCCGTGTATTAAGTAGAATAGCATAGCTCGTAGTTTAATTGTAAACGTATGACTCATGGTATTGGGTCGGGTCTTTTACCTACTTGTAAGCCCATACCAAAACCTATTAGGGTATAGAAACACATGTATTTATACCCCCTTTCCAGCCATGGGAAGGGGTTGGTTGTTCATTGTATAACAAACACATACTAAGTGTCTTTCTCTCACTGGAACTTCTTATTTTCTCTCTCTAGAATCAGCCAACCCATCATCTTTTGATTGTGTTATGATATCCAATATACTACAAAGTGCTTCTTCCTTTTGTACATGATCTCTACAAACAGTTTTGATCTTTCTTCAATGGTCAACTCTCCCTGTTCTTCTGCTTGTAGTCTCTGAGCTAACTCATAATCTGCCTACATCATAGCTTGAGTATTATCCCATGAAATTAAGTTATCCTCTTCTTCTTTTTCAGCTTGAAATTCTTCTTGAAGTCTTTGAGCAATTTCTTCATCCACCAAAATTTGATCTTTCTTTTTCAAAGGCTTCTCATGTTCTATCAGCTTTGCCTTGCCTTTGTCTTTAACCTGTGGAAGTTGTGATGTTTGTGAAGATGATGTTGTTGTTCTGAATTCACTTGGCTCTCGAACTACAACTCCTCTAGCCTTGGGTCTTGTAACAGCAGTTGTAGTTGTTGTAGCAGTAGTTGTAACATCCTTAGGTTTAATGCTTTGATATCTATTAGGGTCTGAGCTAGAGTTAACTCATCAACAGTTGTTGTTGTAGTATTGGCAGTAGTAACTTCAGCAGTACTAACTACCTTTTCAACTTCAACTTCCTACTCATCAAAAACTCATGTATCAAACATTAAATTATCATCAATCCTCCCCTAAGCCTCATCTACCAAAGTAACCTCTGCATTAGCATCAAGATCAATAATTTTTCTCCCCTGGTTAGATGCATCCTCCTAAGCACCCAAACCTTCATCATTAGAGGAAACAACTTGTGCAGATCTACCAACCTTCCTTAACCTTTTATGCCCTAGAGTTCTTGACTTATTCCTCCTTTCTAGCTTCTTGACCCTCTCCTTTAATTTAGTTATCTCTGCAACTTGAGAGGTCTTAGTGTTCTCTAAGTCAAGAACTCTTTGTGATAAGTTGGTACAAAGTTCCATCAATTCATTTAGTTTCAATCTATCCTCACCACTGAGTAGTGGATCATTGGAATGCATAGGTACACTTTCCACATCTTCAGTCTCATCTGCCATAGGTTGCGTGGGATCACTAGGTTGAGAAATCTCAGTGTTCTATTTCTTGGTTTTCCTAGGCTTTTGCTTCTTTAGAGGTTGTGATGATGATGGTTAATTAATGGTGGATGTTTGTTGGGGAACAGTAGGCATTTTAGAACCTTCACCCTCTTCTTGAGCTTAAACCATCATAGTTTGAAATAAAGGGGTAACTCTCCCAGAAAAACCTTTTCCTTCTCTCTTTATATTTGCAAAGACCTTCTTAGTGTGAGAAGGTGTAATATAAATTTCTTTATGTTTGGTCATTCCTTCAACTTGTTTATCCAAGAACACTTGTACAAACCTTGGATACATTTAAAATTGAACCCCACCCTCCAAGATCTTCACCATATTATCAAAAATGTACTTGGAAAAGTTGAATTTTTGGTTTGTGGCAAGACAGATGATAGCTGAAGCCATAGTGCTACTGAATTCGTTCCAATCAGTAGTCTTAGCACCAAGGCATTGCAGAATTGTATGGATAAGAAATTTCCATTGAGGTGAAAAGAGAGCTTTATAGAATGTAAGCTTTTGTGTAAGATTTTCATACCTCATTCTTTCTAGTTCTGCAAAAATGGTAGCATTGGGTAGACATTCAGTACCTTCAGCATCTTTTAATTGAAGAGCTCTTCCTCACAACTCATCTCATGACGATTACCTTCATCTCCATCACTAGGGACTTGTATTTAGCATTCCCCATTTGACAATCTTTGCCTTGCAGTAAGCCCCAGAACTGCTTAATGCATGAAGTATATATGGTGGGATTCACCGTTAGCGCATAATTTGATAGAACTTGCATTTAAAAAATCAATAATTCCCTCAAACCCATTACTATTTCTTTTCGGTTTTCTCTAAAAACGCAAGACCAAAACTGTGAGTTTCATCACCAACTTTAGGTTCGACATTGTTTTTAGTTTTGATGAATTAATTTTACAAAATGAGTAGGGTTTATGATTAGAGAGTATATCAAAGTGTAAAATCGATCGAAGGAGTGATTTGAAACCCTTAGATCAAGGTTATTTATGAAATACCACTTAACGATCATTAACTTAAACTGACACTATTAACTAAGAACTGACATAGTAAGGTGTATGCCTGTTGGCATTAACCTTAACCAGCCAGTAGTAAGTTTTATTCCTAACAGCATTGAAATAATAAAAACGTGGAAGGTCATGTTGCAACACTCGGCAGTGAGTAAGTGGTAAGATGCCCTAAAAACATTAACTATAAACCAGTAGTGTAGTATGGTTTAATGCTAACAACATTAACTTTGAGTCACCAGCATTAACTCCAATTTCATTCCAAAAAGCATTTTCATCATCAATTTTGATTCTCACAAGCTCTCTTTCTGTTTTTATTCTCACTATATCTCTTAATTCTTTTTCTCACTGAATCACTCTGTCTGTTTTTATTTTCACACATCTCTCTTTCTGTTTTTATTCTCACCAATTTCTCTAAGTTCTTTTAGCTCACCAATTCACTCTATTTGTTTTTATTTTCACACATCTCTATTTTTGTTTTTATTCTCACCAATTTCTCTCATTTCTTTTAGCTCACTAATTCACTCTATCTGTTTTTATTTTCACGCATCTCTCTTTCTATTTTCCATTCTCACCAATTTCTCTTATTTCTTTTAGCTCACAATTCACTCTATCTGTTTTTAATTTCTCTCAATGCTCACAGTATTAATTATAACAGCAATACTAATTATACTTACCAGTAGTAAGTTAGGCCAATAGCACTAACTTGAATTTCATCATTAGCTGTTGTTCCATTCTATTTCAAGCATCATTTGTGCATAATCTACTGCATATTAACACAATAACCTAGACCTCACCTTAATCAATCCTTCAGAGGTTAAGCATTCCTATAACTTTCGATCAGATATTGAAATATGCCAACATCAAATGCTTTTGTGAGCAAATCTGCAACATTCTAATATGTGTAAATCTTTATCATGTGAATAAGCTTCTTTTCATTAGATTCTTTGATAAAGTGATGTCTAATCTCAATGTGCTTAGTCTTTGAGTGAAATACAGGATTCTTACTATGCAGATGGTGATTTCATTGTCAATAAAAATCTTGGTATTCATGAAATTGTATCTATAATCCAGCATTTGATTTTGAATTCAGAGTACTTGTCCACAGCAACTAGTAGCAGCCACATATTCTGCTTCAATAATAGAGTTGGCAACTATAGTTTGCTACTTGCATATGCCCAGAAATTCATCTTCTACTAAAAATTGACAACTTCCTGTTGTGGATTTCCTGTCTAAACATGCACTAGTATAGTCACTATCAGAATAAGCTTCCGAATCAAATGGTGAATCCTTAGGATTCCAAAGGCCCAATTTAGGTTACCTTTCAAGTATCTAAAGATTCTTTTCACATCATGAAGATGTGAAACTTTAGGTGTGACTTGAAATCTTGTACAAGCACATACAGCAAACGTTATATCAGGCCTAGAAGCTGTTAGATACATCAATGATCCAATCAATGATCTATATAAGTAAACATCAACATCTTCAGCTTCTGCATCCCATAACAATGGCTTTGAAGTTTCCATGGGTGTACTTGCTGTCTTCACAGTTGAGAAACCAAACTTCTTCAAAATTTCTTCCACATACTTGTCTTGACATATGAAAAACCCATCATGTTTCTATGTCACTTGAAGTCCTAAGAAGAAAGTGAGTTCACCCATCGAACTCATCTGGAATTTCTTGTGCATCAACTTTTCAAAATCATTGCATAACTCCTTAGTATATCCAAAAATGATATCATCAACATATACTTGAACTAGTAGAATATTACTTTTGATTCTTTTAATAAATAAAGTCATATCAATCTGACCTCTCTGAAATCCATTGTCTAATAAATAAATAGATAGAGTCTCATACCAGGCTCTAAGAGCTTGATGTAGACCATATAATGCAGCATTCCACCAAGCAGTCCAAGGGAGGATCACTTTACTTATTTTAGCATTAATCATTCTTCATTTACTTCTTATATTGTTGTTACCATGAGTGGCTAAGCACTTTTAGTGCTAGCCTAGTTATGAATTTACTATTGCTTTGTTGAATGTTTCCTGTCTAATTTATTGCTTTATTAGATATCCTATTAGTCTGTCATTGATCCTTGGGTTTTGGTAGTGTTGAGGGTGATTAGGATCTTGTTAGTTCTGTTATTAGGCTTACCAGTTGAACATGAGATTAGCAGGGTACTAGGGTAGGTTGGCATCTATCCCTAGTGTAGGAATTTATCCCAATACTGTCTTTATCACATTAAACACTTAAAAAGCGCAAGAACTCTTTCAAATGGGGTTTATAATCTATTTATGTTATAGACAGGTCTTTAGGATAGTTGGGGTTTAATCACTACAACTTTGATGCCCTACCTTTGTGACTTATAGGGGATTCAAGATCGTAGAGTAAGTATAGAATAGGCTTCAAATGTCAATTCGGTATTGACCCTACTTTATTTACGATAAGATACGGGGAGGACATTCTACTTGTGCAAATTTACGTAGATGACATAATTTTTGGGTCTACTAACCCAAAATTTTCTAAAAATTTAAAAAACTAATACACAATAGATTTGAGATGTCTTGAATGGGGGAAATGAAATTCTTTTTAGGACTTCAGATCCACTAATACCCAAGAGGTATCTTTATCAACCAGGCCAAGTACGCTTTAGAGATACTCAAAAAGCATGGTATGGATAAATGTGACATCCTTGGTACACCAATGGCTACTAAATCTAAACTGGATGTAGACTTGAGTGGAAAACCCGTTAACCAAACAATGATAGTATGATCGGGTCACTCATGTATCTGACCTCTAGTCGACAGACATAGTGTAAGCAGTATGTTACTTTGCATGCTATCAAGCAAGACCAACGGAAAATCACCTCAAAGAGGTTTAAATGATCTTTCGATACTTAAAAGGAACCATCAATATGGGACTCTAGTATCTGAAGGATTCTGGCTTTAAACTAACTGCATTTTCAGATGCTGATCATGTTGGATGCCTTGATACTCACAAAAACACTTCTGGAGGAATACAGTTTCTTGGTGAAAAGTTAGTCAGTTGGATGTCAAAGAAACAGGATTACACTGCAATGTCTACATTAGAAGCAGAGTACGTGGCGTTATCCGCGAGCTGTGCTTAAGTAATGTGGATGAGGACACAACTTAAGGATTATGGTTTTGACTACAACAAAATACCATTTTACTGCAACTCTTAGTCAGCCATAGCAATCTCATGCAATCCCGTGCAGCACTCCCGTACCAAGTACATCAATGTCCGTTACCACTTCATAAAGGAACAGGTTGAACGTGGTATAATTGAATTATACTTTGTCAGAACTGAAATAGGTTTGAGTATCTTGTCAGACGACTCGGTATGAGATGTTTGACTCCAATAGAATTAGAGGTTCTGGCAAATGAATCTGCTTGATATTTCATCAAACATCGACTTGTAGATATTTTTAAAAAAGAAAATACAAAAATATAAAACCTATAAAACCAAATACAAAAATATAAAATTACAAAAAGCAAATACAAAATTAGAAAATCAAAAATTCTAAAAAGAATCTTCTCGACATGTGTCTTGGAATCGATAACATTTACGTAACTAGAAATGACGATTAATATTGTCACGGGTATGTAAATGAAGTTCGAGCAAGAGTTCAAACGGTTTCGAAAAATGTCATTTCTAATTTTCTTTATGACTTGTAATCACTCTCACATTACAACTTTGACCCAAATAACAAAGGAGAGTGTACGCGTAAGTGCATTTATCCTTAGCGTTAGAAGAGAAGTCTTCTAACATGTGGTTTTTCAAAAGTTGAACATAATTTTTTCAAGAATTTCTCAATGACAATTCAAAATCTTTCAAAATTATGTGTTCAACACTCCATCTCTCACAAAGGTTTCAAAGACAATCATTTTTTAACAAATGGTATCATTTTTATAAATGAGTCAATTTTTGAGGGGAACTTTTTCAAAAACCAAAGTTTTAATGATTTTGGATACATCAACTCATGATAATTCTTATGTATTCAAAACATAATCAAAAGTCTCTTAATAACAAATCAGTAATAATGACATAACTTACCTTAGAATGTTTGTTATAAGATGATCCAGTGTCGGAGCACATTTTTTTCAAGAATTAGTCAATGATATTTCATAATCTTTCAAAATTGTGTGCTCCACACTATCTCAACCTCAGTTTTATATTCTTTTTACAACTTGGAATCATTTTCTTTAGTGTTAAACATATGTAAAATTGAGAGGGAGCAATAAGAATAAGTTCCACATAATTGATGCTCAAACATTTTTCCCCTCTTTTTGTTGAACCTGCACATAAAAATAAGGAAATTAGTTTCCTTTAGGGACCCAAGCCATTCTTGACTTAGATCTGCCTTGTGCATCAACATAATTATGTCTCTTCAAAGTAATTGATGCACTATTAAGTTTGGTAGGTCTTCAAACCCAACATGCTGAGGCCTTAACAGCATTAACCTGATTTGCCCTCACAGCATTAACTAATGCTGAATTTGGCCTAGCAGTATTAACTGCTTTTAGCCTAGCAGTATAAAATTTTCCCTTAGCAGTATTAACTTTATGGCTAAATTTTTTGTTAGTTAATGTTGTTCTTGTTTGATAAGGCCTCTTTACAGATGATTATGCTGATTTAGAAAAATGTGACATTGGTTTAGCACTATAAACTTTAGTTTTGGGATGAGCAGTATTAATAGGCCTAGTAGTATTAAGTGATTCTAGCCCGTTTTCATTAAACTTCTCTTGGAAACCATGTTCCTGTGAGCATTTAAGGTGAAGCCTTTTTAGCAAATAATTGTAATCACCCTTGTCTAATTATTACAGATACATCCTTCCCTTTGATGGTAGATTGCAGTTAGCGATGCATATGGTCATACAACTACCACCTGACAAAACAAGCATTTAGTTACATCACAAATGTCACTTCGTAGCTGTTGGACTGTCTTATTATTCCATTATTCTTTGATTTCCCCTAGACTCTGTTGACATAATACATTTCATCATACTTACCGGGTTTTTCCTAACAGTTTTTTCTTGTTGTTTAGGACCTCACAAATTCTATCAAGTAACAGTAAGAAAAACAGTTTTCTTCTCTAACTTATCATCTGACACCAACTCCTCACCAAAGGTTCATCAAAAAGAGATTCCTAACCTCATTATAATATCTTCACAAAAACTCTACTAGGCATAGGTTTTAATAGCCTTCAAACTTCAGGCTGAGTGGAAACACCTCCTAGACCATAGTTGGACAATCACACTTTGGGTCTGTGAAATAACCCTAATCTGTGGGAGGTTTGAACAGCATTAAAGCTTACCCACACCCTTTCTAGTTTTTATCAGTAGATCTTACACCTATTAATTTGTCTAGACTCTTGAGTTATCATTTCAATTTATTTAATTTTAAGTTGATTGCGTTGTCTTTTTCATGCTTAAGATTTTCTAACTCATTTTTAAGCATACTAATTGTCTAAGTCTTTTAAATAGAGATAATACGTTTAATAACATCAAGTTCTCATAAAAAATAGCCTCATTCTTTTTGTAAAAGAAAAGTTGCTCTTCTACAGATCTAACCCTCGTTTATAAGTAGCTAAATTGAATTCAAATTTGTTAAACTCTATTCTTAAATCATCAAGTTTTAGTTTTTAAGAGTTTCAAAGTTTTTAACAAGTTTTTTGAACAAGTTTTGTCATTATGTACCTCAGAGTCTGAAAAAGCCATAAGAGCCATGTTTGTAGGACTTCATCATCTGCCATATAGCTCCAGTCAAAACCAGCTCCATCAATAGCCACCATGGCTTTGGAAGAAGTTTCTTCCACATTTACAGTCCTTCTAGAGTTGTCTTGATTCCTGTTTCTATTATCTTGGTTTCTAGGTCCTCTGCATTCCCTTGCATAGTTTCCCATCTTGTGGCAGTTGAAACACTCCACCTTGGATTTGTCATATCCAGCTGTGTCACTTCCATCTTTCTACCAGTTTTCTAGAAAAACCTTCTTGTCCTCATGCTCAGTAATGTTAACTGCCATTTCAAATCCATCTCTTCTATGTCATCTCATGGATTGTTCAAGGTCCTCATAAACAAAGTATTAGATACTTTGGTTGACTAGCCAAAAATGCATAAATAGTGTCATCACTTAAGTTAGCAGTACTAACTTGAGTACTAGCAGTGTCAACTTGAGTGCTAGCAGGGCTGACTTGAGTGTTAGCAGTACTAACTCCATAAGCAATATTAACTTCATTAGTACTACTAGGAGATGACACAAAATACATATTCTGAGAACTTGAGCTTGAGCTTGCAGTTCCTTTAACCTCTTGTTCAACAATCTTGAAATTTTTGTAGAGATCATCAAAGCTCATTGTGTCTAGATCAGGTTTATTCCTCTAGACCACAACATGAGTATTCCACTCAAAAAGCAGACTTCTCAAAAATTTTAAATTGAGATCTTGTGAAATGTTTTCACCCAGGATAGCCAGCTGACTTACAATCTTTTAAAGCCTATTAAAAATAGAGTTAATAGACTCTGTGCTTATAGCACTAAAGTTCTCATACATTTGCTTCAGAAGAGTCTTCTAAGTCTTCTTTGTAGCTTCATTACCACCAAATCTTGTTTGTATAGCAGCAAAACAAAGTCCTAGCATCCTTTACATATTAAATATCATTATATGTCATTAGGAATACAAAAAAATTCTAGTAACATTACTTTCCCTTGCCTATATACAAGCATTCTTACTTTTGTGAGCCTTTTTCTTCATTAGTTACAGGACCTGGTATTTAGTGAAGTTGAGTACCATCAGCATTTGATAGTTGTATTTCTGAGACTAGCTGATTTGAACTGAGTTTCCATTCTCTATGCGACAACCCATATATCGAGCAACTAAAGTTATTTGTACTTGAAAGTTATTGCTCCATATCCGGATAGCCTCCACATATCCATAAAGCACCCTACTATGAGAGAATAGGTAAACATTGCAGTAGTAGATGTGTGTGCAGTTACTAGATATATCCTCTTCCTTGGAGTAATATAATAAAAAAAAAAGGTAAGGAGTTCATTTCTTGTTAGTTTCTTCTAGATCACAGTTTTAGAAACACATGCTCTGAACCCCTTGTTGATCCCAACTTAAGATCGATTTCCTTAGCTTTTAAATGTTAAGTTACTTTGGATAGAACCAAAACAACTATGGTAGAAACTTTGTGAATACTAAAGAGTATGCGGAATCTACTCTTTAATACTTAGAAGGCATAATATTAATAAAACAGTAAACTGTATAAATAATGATATTACTGAAAAGCTCCAATATTATTATTATCAATAATACGAGTACTCTGTGAAGTACTAGGGTTTACAATCTTGAAGCTATATATCAAAAACGTATGAATGTGTATGTAAATGTATGTTTTTAATAACAATAACCTATGATCTCCTTTTATACACCAAGGAGTCTTTTACAAGACAACTACAAATCTTTTATAATTCTAAAATATAACTACAAATCTTCTAACTTAATAAGATATATATATTTTTAAAAAAAATATCTCATACTTATCCCATAAGTAATCTTGATAAGCAATCTTCATCTTTATCCTTCTGACAGTTGAAACTCTTCTTGCAGTTGTAATCTTTCACCAGTTATAACCAGCAGCATTAACTTTTATTCCCGCAGCACTAACTGTGTACAAGCAATAGTAACTACATAGAATATTTTCTTCATTCTTCATCAGCAGTACTAAGTTACACTAGCAGTACTAACTTTATGCTAACAGTTGTAACTTTACTCAAGCAGTACTAATCATACACTAGCAGTACTAAGTTACACTAACAGTAGTAACTTTTATACTAGCAGTATTAACTACTTAGTAGTATTTCTTCTAAGTCTCTGAGTAGTGTTAACTTCCATTAGCAGTAGTAATATATACTAGCAGTAGTAACTCTAACCTTAGCAATATTAACTCCAAGATCATCATGACGCCTTTTGATCCCAACAGATATTAATCATATGCTTATTCTATTTAGCCAACTCTTCCCTAAAATGATGTCTACTTTTGGTCATTTTTATTGTTTTATCACTTGTGATATTACTCATGTGTAGGATACCAAAATTAGTGTTACATTCTATTGCTTTATCACCTGTGATATTACTCATATGTAGAATATCTCTTGTTTTCAGTTAAACCTAACTCTAATATATCATATTATCACAAAAATCACCACTGTATCAAAATGTATATAAAATAATCTTTAAAACACACTAATTATCATTCTCCAATAGGAAAACGTATGAAAACGGATAAAATGTATGGAAACAGACGAAAAAGTCTCAAAATGGACGAAAACGTATGATAATGGACTAAAACGTATGAAAACGGACTAAAACGTATGAAAACAGACTAAAACGTATGAAAACAGACTTAAACGTAATAAAACGGACAAAAACGTTTTAAATGGAAGAAACCGTCTGAAAACGGCCCAAAACGTCTGGAGAAGACGAAAACGTGTGAAAACGGACGAAAACATGTGAAAATGGAAGAAAACGTGTGAAAGCTAACGAAAACGCGCGAAAGCTGACAACTCGCGAAAGTTGACGAAAACACGCAAAAGCTAGTGAAAACGCGCGAAAGATGGCGAAAACACGCGAAAGCTGACAAAAATGCATGAAAGCTGACGAAAACGCACGAAAGCTGACGAAAACGCGCAAATGTGGACGAAAGCGTGTGAAAACGTGCAAAAACGGACGAAAACAGAAGAAAAAGTGTGAAGACAGACGAAAACGTATGAAAACATGCGAAAACGAA
>BQNB010087376.1:0-13750 GCA_026074375.1 Tanacetum coccineum
TCATTCCAGCACACGAGGAGAGTAATAATTTTTAGTGTTTTTTTTTAGTTTTATTTTTGTAATAATTTTTGTTGTCGATTCCATTTTGAGTAGTTGTTTTTATTTGTAATTTCAGTTTTATGTTATTCATTTTGATTTGTAAGAAACTTATTTCAGATTTAATAAAAGTTATATTTCATATAAATTTGTGTTTGATTTAAATTCTGTCAAAAAAAATACTTGTGTTATTTCTGTTAATGATGAAGGCTTGACACTCTTGGAATTGGATGGCAGCTGAGTGTTCAAGAGGGTTTAGAGCTATTGGTTAGCACATAGGTTAGATTAGGTTTGTTGATTTTGATATAAGGGCTTATGTGGATTAAGCCATAAGCCCATTATAAGCTGCTTATTCTGTCCTGTTCATGCTAGATCCAAGGTATACACTATTGGTTTTACATTTATTCTTGTTCTTGTTTTTTTAATAAGCTGTGGGATCTTTGAACTAGTAATTTGTTTAGTAGTAGTTTAAGTAAGCTGTGGGATTTGCTTAATGTTTGATTAAGCATAATATTGAGTAGTCTAAATTCTGTCAAGTGCCCTTTTATTTTGCTTTGTTGATATAGTTGATAGGTTGATTACTAAGCTTTTAGAGCTTATAAGCTTAATAAGCTTATTCAGCTTAATTTAAATAAGTAGAGTTAAATTTTAGCTTCTTAAAAAAGCTAATAAGCTGTTAAATATAAAAAAGGGATGCTGTTTGTTGGTTGTTAGTTGCTTCAGGGGCCTGTCTTGCATATTAAATAGTTTCTGTTAGTTTAAAATTTACACAGTTAGTCCTTGTTAGTTACTCCGTTAGTCCTTAGTTTATTACATCGTTTGTCCTTAGTTAGTTTAAGTGTTAGTCTAGTTAGTCCCAAGTTCAGGGGGCCTTTCTGCCGTTTAGTGAAAACTTTGTGTTTTTTATTAGCCACCGCCTACCCTTATCTTACTTTTTGTCCACTTTTAGCCCATGATGTTTGTATGAATTTAGTTAATGTTTTTATAAAAATAGTTTTTTTTATCAAATAATAAAATTAGGTTTTAGTTTAATTAGTAACTTATTTGTTAAGTAAATAGTTTTAAAATTAGGGCTTTTTAACTAAAATATAATTTTCTTCTAGCAATTTTTTCTCTTTATAAAAAGTATTGTTTTATAGAATTTATTAGTTTAAGTTTTATATATTTGTTAAAAATTATTTTCAAATTGAGTGTTTTAAAACATTTAATTTTCAAACTTTTAGTTTTTTTTTTAATTTTAACCTTTTAAATAGAAAAATTAGTGATAAAAAATTTTTTCCCTCATCTTTTTAAAGTAATTTAAGGATTAAGCTAGCATAACAAGTATTTTCTTAATTTTTTATCAATTTAATTCTATTTTAGAATTTATGAAATTTAGATTAAATAGTATTTAATTCATAAAAAAATCCGAAAAAACTTTAAAAAAATAATTGTTTCTTTTTCCTAAAATTTTTCTTTAGCATAATTTAGGTTTAGGAATTTAGTTTATATTATTTAGGATATAAATTGGAATTTGTTTTTCTGTAAATGACGCATTTTATTTAACTTTCCTAATTATTTAATTTAGTTATTTAGTTTTGTTTTAATTGTGCCTTTAATTTAGTAAGTATAAATTAAAATCAAGAAATATCTCTTTTCTATTCAATCAGGATCCAAAACTTAAACGAGGTTTCCATTGCACAGTCATAGGGAAGAACGACCACCGGTGATCATACTTACCCTTTTAATATACGTATTTTATATTATATAATATATATTTATGACAGTGAATTTTTCAAGTAACTTGGTATCTTCTTAATTTCTCTCCGGATATATTATTTTATAATATACTTTTACGTGTGTAGAAATTGCTCAATCAAATTACCCTCGTTCGATTGGTGCTTGTTCTATGTTGCTGTTCGAATTAGCTTGTTCGTTTGTGCTTGTTCGAATGACTTGTTCGAACCCAAACACACCACTCGTTCGAATCGTTGAAGGAAAGACACTCGTTTTGATCCTTTAGTCTTTCACTCTTTCGTTCAGATCAATACATCAAAGCAACCTTGAACGTACCTTCTCTTCTTCTTTCGTTCGAGCCTCATACCATAACACAATGAATCATTAAGCCTAAGCCAAGGAACAACGCCGAACCAATGAGCTCATAAAAAAAACGAAATCACAAACACAACACACTCGAATACAATACACCCCCGGTTAGCTCTTGATACCAATTGTTATAATAAGAAATCACTAGCTACACAAGAAAGATCCGGAGGTCGGGGAGGATTGAACAAATGTTTAGCCATATTATTAGAGAGAAAGGAAAAAGATGGGAAGAGGTGTGTGTCTAGAGAGAGAAACAAGAACACACACCTTTTTTACAAAATGAATCCTCACCCCTCCATGGAAGTATGGAGGGGGTATATATAGGTCAAGACAAGGGACACTATACTATCTTAACAGTTATAGTCCCTGTAGTTCTTGCCTAATGAAAACTAATGTAATTCCGATATGTCACCATATTTTAAGGCTAACACAAGAACACCGTCATAATCATTCTTTCATATCTCATACTTAAATGTCAAAGATACACTTCTGCAACTCTGATAAATCAAAGAACTTCCTCAAATCATCAAGTTGTTGATCAAGACAAAAGTTCTACATGAGGAAGATTGTAAGCTATCAAGAAAGTATGAGTATGTTGGTCAGAAGCTTCAAAATGCAAATCAAGATGGATTTATGGTAATGAATGATGATATGAAAAGTTCTCAAAGGCAAAGACAAAAAGGATAATGGAAAGATCGAGTTCAAGATTACTAGAGCATGATTAGAACAAGACCACTATTACACATCAAGACTCAAGACAATCGATCATTAAAGAACAAAGATCAAAGTCACAAAAGAGATCTTAATGATCATCCTTTAGGGGGAGATTGTTAGGAATAAAAAATGATGATCATTAATGCAATCAAAGATAGATCTCAATGATCGTCCCTTGGGGGAAGATTGTTAGGAATGATAAAAGTGACGATCTTATTGAGATAAAAGTCTTATAATAAATAGATAAATAATAATGTGTAATAGGTTAGGTGAAAGGTTCGTGACTGAAATACAGTCACGAGACCTGATAAAGAGCCAAAAAGCTATGAAACAAGAGCTAGTTGCTCTTCCTTGTAATTGGATATATATATAAAATACGTATATTAAACCGGGCAAGTATGATCACCCGGGTCGTTTCCCCAATGACTCGTGCAATGGAAACCTCGTTTAAGTTTGGATCCTGATTTGAATAAGAAAAGAGATATTTTTCATTTAATTATACTACTAAATTTAAAGGCACAATTAAACAACTAAATAACAAATTAAACTAATTACGAAAGTAAATAAAATGCGACATTTAAGAAAACAAATGCAATTTAAAACTTAAAAATGTAAACTATATTCCTAAACCTAGATTAATGCTAAAGAAAATTTTAGGAAAATTAAAAATATTTTTTAAAAGCTTTTTGGATTTTGTTTATGAATTTAAAAAAAAACTATTTAATCTAAATTAAGATTCTAAAAATAGAAATTAAGTTGTTATAAAAATTAAGGGAAAGAAAAATACTTTTTAAGCCATCTTAACTCCTAAGTTATAAAGATGAGAAAACCTTTTGTTCCCTAATTTTTTTTCTATTTAAAAAGAGTAAAACCTGATTTGTAAAAAAACTAAAGGTGTTGAGAAAATTAAATGTTTTAAAACTTAAATTTGAAAATTAATTTTTAAAAATATAAAACTTAAACTAAAAATTCTATAAAAATACTTTTTATAAAGAGAAAAAATGCAGAAAATTAACTTTATTAAAAGCCCTAATTTTAAACTATTTATTAAAAACTAATTTAACTAATTAAACTAAAAAACTTAATTTATTATTTATAAAAAACTACTTTTATAAAACTTAAACTAAATCTTACCAAACACATGGGTTGAAAGTGACATGAAACAAAACTGAGGGGTAGGCGGGGTAAATTGAGATTTTATACTAAAAACACAAAGTTTTGACCAATGGCAGAAACAGTCCCTTAACTTGGGACTAACTAGACTAAACTATTAAACTAACAAAGGACTTACTATGAAAATTAAAAGGACTAATTATGCAATTAACTAGGGACTAACAAAGATACTAGCAAGGACTAACTGAGTAAATTTTAACTAACTGAAATTATGAAAAAGGACAAAACAGGCCCCTGAATCCTCTAAAACTTAACAACCAGCATCCTTATTTTATCAAAACAGTTTAATAACTTTTTTGTTAGAGAGCTTAAAAACTTAACTACTTCAGCCTTAATAAAATAAGCTGAGTATGCTTATAAGGGCTGATAAGCTTTTTTTTCAAGCTTTAATAGCTTATAACTTCACCTTAAACAAACTAAGCACACACTTCCATTCCTTTCAACAGATTTCAAACTTCTAAATAAGCTTATTCAAATAAGCAAATCCAAACTCTTATTTAAAATACTACTAGACAGATTAACAGCAGCTTATTTTCTTTCAAACTTTACTCATTTTGCTGATTAATCAAATACATTCAAAACCTAAGATGCTATCCCGCCCGCTCTCACCCGTCCTCACTCTCCTCACCGTAAAAGCTGTTAGCTTATCGCCCTAAACTGCTTATTAACTGATATATATACAGATTCAAGCATAAAATTTAGAAGCAGAATTTATTTAGAAACAATAAAAACTAATTGCAGCTAAAGAGAATTATTCAGTACCTTTTGTTTCAAGCGCTAAACAGGAAACACAATAAGTGAGTAGGGCTTATAGGATAGAGTATTCACTAAGCCCTTTTATCAAAAACACAACCTAAAACTAACCTATAAGCTGACCCTCAGCACTACACCCCTTGTTACCATAGCAGCCATCCAATTCCATGTTGGTTACAAGCCTTGATCAAATAAACTCAATAACAAACACAAACACTTTTGACAGAATTAAAATGAAAATTTAATATGAAATAATCACTTTTATTAATACTGAAATAAGGGTACAATACGAATTGAAATGAAAATGAAATTACAAAAATTATTTAATACTGAATCTAAAACAAAATAAAACTGAAAAAAAATTAACTATATTAAAAATTACTCTTCTAAGTGTGGAATGCTTGGGGGTTTTTAACGAAGCTTCATCTTCTCGATCCTGTCTTTGTGTCTCTTTATCATCTCAGCCCTCCATCTCATCTCTCTCCTTGTAATGTATCTTAATCGTTGGATTAAAAATGTGTAAATCCGGATCAATGACATGGAATAGAGTGTGTTAGTTATGTGAGGGTATTCACACACGTCACATCAACCAATAGTATCATCTCGATTTGCCAGGTTGGAATGGGTTGAGGCTAATTGAAAGTGATGGGTGAGTTAAGGATTGTGAGGGGAATGTTAACCCCATGGTTAATTAGGGTGTGGTTGAGGTTAAGAAACTAGGGTTCATGGGTGTGTTCGTGTGTGTTCTTGTGTGTGTGAGTGAGGTAAATCGAATTTGGGGGTAAAGTGAGTGCACAGTAAATGTTAAGAGGGTTATAAGGTTATTAACTTAACCGGGTTGTGTAGGGTTTGGGTTGGGGTAGGATCGGGTTAGGGTTCGGGTAATTGGGTTAGGGGTTGTGATATGATTGGATGAGAAGTGGGAAGTGGGTAGATTTGACCCGGCCATTTGACCCGCGCCATTTTCATCTTTGAGATAATTACATTTCTGGCCCTTGTGTTTGGTTTGCACTATTTCAAGTTAATAAACAACTTTGGCAAATTGCCAAAACAGCCCTTGTGTTTATTAAAAACAATGAAATGGGGTTTTGGTTTTGACTGTGGTTTCTTGCAATTGACTGTAGAAGGCTGAGGCATGATTTCTCTGGCTTCGGCTTTTGATTTCTTTAGCTTCTTGAATTCATCATCCCGTCTTCGTGTTCGATTTTTTGGACTTGATTTCTTGTGATATTTTGCAGTGTGTGTACATACCTGCACACTAAAACTCAGTTACAAGCTTATTTTTGCCATTTTTTTATCCATACCTGCACACATAAAACTCAGATACAAGCATATTTTTGCCATTTTTGATCCGTTTTGGGTTTATTTGGGCCTTTTTTAAGCATAAATAGATATGTGTAATCTACACTTATCAGTTAGGTGAAAGGTTTTTGACTGAAATACAGTCACGAGACCCAAAAAATAGCAAAAATCTAAAAGATAAGAGCTAGTAGCTCCTTGTAATTAGGTATAAATACCCTATCCCCACCTCATTTGTGAGGTGTGTCTTCTAATCTACTCTTCATTTCCCTTCCTAACTTTCTCTCTCTACTTTTCATCTCCTCCTCCTCCCTCTTTCTCTCTCTAATTTCTTTACTTTTATCTTTCTCTCTCTAATTTCTATAAACACCAAAACATATACTTTATTGCTTATTGATCTTAAAATTAAGACCTAACAAGTGGTAAACTAACAGACGGTTAAAGCTAAGTGGTGTTTGGTATTGTGGCTTAAATGTGTATATTCTATAGTATATGAAACTTACCATCAGAAGGTGGAGGCATCATGAGTAAATCAGTTGTGTAAAGAGCTTATATTGTTGGGCCTAAAGAATGTAGTTCACCAACACCTTCATGCCTACCAATTATGGGCAGCGGTGACGTCACTGGGTATGTACCTACATCACCCTTTAGAACACATAACACACACATCATAATTCAAAATAGCTAGCGAGTCTATATACCTTACAGACATTACGAGTCTAGTATATTTCCTTTTCTTTTTTAGTAATAAGTGTTTTGGGAATTTGGTTTTACCTGTAGAGCGTAGTTATTTGTGGGTCATGGTTGTTGCACTTTGGTATTAGGTACTATGGTATGACACCCTTTCTGCAGGTTGCGTATTTTTGAAAGTACCACTTTCTTTGGCTGTTGATTTTGTAGATTGTTGCCTCAGATGTGAACCTTACACGCTACAACGTAGAGTTTTTCTTTATTATCTAGGTTTCTAATCTTTTGGGTATCTATCGTATCATCAACATGTAGGTTATAGGAATAGAATTACGTACCTAGTAGTTTTGTAGGTTGACTTCTAGTAAGGCAGCCAAAGGGAAACGGTTCCTTGTTTTTTCCTGTTCTGGGTCTTCTAAACTGTGATTGTTGACGTTTAGAGTTGGTATTAGATTAACAACTTGATGATGCCTACACATTTTATGTGTTTTTGTTAGTACGCATAGGTTTTTGTATAGCGAAGAATAATGTATAGTTGTGGTGCATACATATGTTTCATGTTGTAAGTATCTGGTATATTTGGATTCAGATAGTAATGCGTTGTAGATGTGCTTGATAATTGCAGACCTGTATATATTGGTTGCGGCGTTAGTTCTATTGTTATTAGTAGACGGTGTATTTAGGTCCTAAGTATGAGTAAAGTACCATTGTATCGGGACACCCAGCATGAACTGGCTGCAATCACAACTGGTTTTTCCAGCGACTCATATTCGTCCATATTGAAGTTTGTTCCCATCTCGTTCTAAGGCGTTAAGCCAATAATGTTACCACTGTCAAAATTTACTGTTAAAACATGGAGTGGTAAGTTGACTCCTAGAAACTTTAAAGCCAATAATCACATGTACTACACATATGTACTACATCTCATTCTTACTTATGGTTCTGCTTATAAGCAAATAAGCACTTCACGAAAAAAAGTTATTTTGCACAGATAAGCCGAAGCAATATGGAGTATCTAAACACTCCAAACTGCTGCTTATCTGCTTCGAATAAGCAATCCTAAAAGTGGCCACAAAAACTAAAAGAAAATGGGAAAGTTTACCTTTCGGATCCTCTTGCTTTCCTCATCATCTTCCTTATCCACCTAGTCATCGTCATCTTTTTCTATGCCTTGCGGGGGTCCAAACTCTCTGCAGATTATGAGCGTACACGTTTAACACGGGTTTGATTCACAGACTGAAATGAAGTTGTTGTGTTTTTATCTTCATATACACCTTTTCCAGAATTAACTTATGTCTTCTTTACAAAACGGCCACCAGAACCCCTCACTCTTCTCATAGCATGCTGATCTCGAGATTCATGAAGAAGGTTGTAAGTTTATAAAAGATAAAAACTAACATGTTAGTTTATTCATAAGCGGCATAAAATCAAAATGTAAAACCATGTAAATTATATAATTGAACTTTCTGTCTTTTTTGAGCTTCTTTTCAAGCTCAACTTTAGCACGGGATTGTCTTCGTCTCGATATTGCATTGTATTGTTTGGCATTCACATAAACAAGCTCATGTGCCGTTAAACAAAACTAAAAAACAAACAAAACTGAAAATGGCAAATGCCAAACTTGATGATATTGAAGACAGTTTGGCATGATGGAGGTTTTATGGTTACTTTTTTGGGGAACTTTAAGCTCTGAGATAGACGGTTCAATTCTTCATTAGCAATTTAACACGATCAGCATATTGATGATATTGAAGACATTGTAGACACAATCATTCAAATGAAAATTATTAAAAAATCTCATTGACCAAATTACTCTTTACCTGTGTACTCTATGAATTTCACTAAAGCATTTTATCGAACACATGATAGACGTTATCATTAATAACTAAATTTAAAAACACCTACCAAGTAAAAATAATCATACCATCTATTGTTGATAATCATAAAAACTATCAAACGAACATCCTAAAAATTATAATAGCAACCGAATGGATATATTTACTGCCATGGTTGTTTTTAAAACTCAAATCAATAATAAAATTTCAAAGATGCATAAAAACAAATATGTAAAACTAAAAAAAGTTTGTCTAGGAGTAAAGCATACCTTGATGAATTTTTTGGTACTGATGTTGTTCCTCTTACAAATGCCTAAACCAACGTCTTTAACATCAACAACATCGGCAAAGCGTCTCATTAGATCTAGGATTACCGCTCTACCATGAGGTAAAGACAAATAAATGGCATTTGCATCAGTATATGGATAACTTATGTAATAAGATTGAATTGTTACCTATATTAACAATCATTTAGAAGTTACCCTGCATCAATATATCATAATTAAGATTGATGAACAAAATTGTTTCGTCAAAAATTCATTAAACAAAACTATTTTGAGATTTGAAATTGTTTGTGTGAGAGAAGTTGAAGAAAGTCACCATAAATGAAGATAAAGATAGAATAGATCAATCCAGTGTTATTAACTGAGAGGAAAGGGCCTGATTTTTTTGGATTGTATTTCAGAATCATAAATTGATATCCTCTAATAAAACTGATATGGAGATTTTTCTAAAAACCCTTATGCGTTTCTAAGTAGTTTTGAAATAGTCATATGCCATTGTTCGGATTAGGTGGGTTTATTATTATTTTTTTTCCAAATCAAAACACAAATTCGGGTCATGATCTAGTGGTTAAGGGCTTTGCCTATTTCTTTATTATCCCAGGTTCGAATCTTGTCAACGTCTTTTTATCACCAATTTATTTCCAGGATTTGCACTCATGCATACGTGGCAAAATGAATGCACACGTGGACACATAAATGTCTAAGTGTCATTCGTGTATGCATAGGTGGCATAATTAGTTGCATAGGTGGCAATCCTAAATGCATATGTGTCATAATTAGTTGCATAGGTGGCCTTCCTTGAATGATGATATGGCATTGATGTTGCTTAGGTGGCATTCATGTATCCTCTTATATATAATGTCAGATATATATATGTATGTATATATATATATATATAGGCTCCGATTTCGTTGAGAATGTTTTTATTTTGAGAAGATTGAAAAATCTACGTTTGAGCAAATTGATTCATATTTTTTGATTTGATTCACAAGTAAACATCATTTAATAGTGAATAAAAGCTATAAATCACAAATTTGATTCACAAATCATTGCTAAAATCGATTTATGGTAATGATTCTTTAAATTTGTATAGAAGATTCAGTATTTTACTTATATTGCAAAAACAAGATATTTTTTAACATTGATTTGAATTTTTTTACACATTTTGAATTATAATCACATTAAAATGAGTTTTACGCTTGAAAAACTTGAATCAAAGTTAAGAATCTATCATTATTGAAAACCTTCTCAATCTTCTCAAAATAAAAACCTTCTCAATCGATATATATATATATATAACTTTATAAATATATATATATATAATATATATATATATATATATATAATATAAAATATATATATATAATATATATATATATATATATATATATATATATATATAGTGTAACTTTATTTTCAGAACCAATTTAAGTGCGAGAACTCTTCTAAACCATTAGATCATTTCATCAATGGATGAGATGACTTGTACCATTAGGGTAGTTAATGTAAATAATGTGTCATTAGTGTAAATAATGGAAGGGAATTAATGGAATTTGGCTTAAATAGTTTCCAATTAACCATCCTATATTTACTCCTTAATTTATTTAATCATAATCTGAAACTCCTAACACCTCTAATCTTTCTCTTTTCACAAATCTCGCTGCCTCTTTCCTCTTCACAAACACGCTGCTCTATTTTTCTTGTTTTCAAAATAGCCGGAAAAGTGTCTGATGTCGTGACCACATCGATCTATTTCTGAACTCTTAATCTTTGTGATTAATTATTTTTTTGTAACAAGGGTTTCGTTGTAAACAAAACTAGAAGAATCATAAGGTAATATTTACTTATGCATTATATTGTGGTTTTAATTATCACTATCTTTAATTTGTTGATTAAGTAAATCGGTGGTGGATAGAAACTTTTCATCTTGATATTCATTATGATTGTTACGAAACTAATTTGGCTAAATTTGTGTTATAGTTACGTTTTTAACTTGGTATGATTATAATTTTTGTTATATTTAGGATGTGTTTTGAGTGTGATAGTGAAATTACTCAATTTGTGATCAACATTTAGATGTTATCGTTATGGTGTTGGCGATATTCGAATTTAGTTATAGCTTGGATGCTAATTGATTGTTTTGATGTGTTATTCTTGTAAAAATTAGTTATAAATATGATGTTATTGTCTAGTGCAACCTTGCACAAAATGTGTTATTCATGTAGATGTTAATTGGATTTACTGTGATATGTTATTCTTATGTTTATTATAAAAATAATAATATATTTGAATAACGAAAAGTAGTTTAGTTCACATCATATAGTAGTATTTTGTTTAGTGTTTGCTTGAATGGAAGGGGGTTTATATGATGTTATTAAGTGATTGTAATTTTAATGATCGTGTGGATGTGTTCGATATATTAACTTGTTATGATTATGATATGGCTATAATCATAGAATTTATGAACTTCTAGGTGTTTTTTAGTATTTGATAACAAGATTGTGCATAGATGTTTAAGTCGTGTTCATATTTTGAACTTTTATGTCTAGTGCATGTATGTTATTTGCTTTTCTTTAAGAAATAATTGATATGTTGAGTTGTCTTATTACTTTGCTCAACTATCGTGTAATCCTAATCATTTTTGCATTTTAGGAAGCTAGAACTACAAAGTTCTTTGAAGACGTGCAAATATATTATTTGAAGGCGTGCACATATGTTCTAATGAATTTTACGCGAAACTGAAAATACACATGTTTTTTGAAGGCGTGCACATATGTTTTTGGAAGGTGTGCGTACATGTTCGAATGAATTAGAGAAAAAACTTCAAATACGTGTGTTCATGGAAGCCGTACATATTTATATTCAACATGATACATTTGTATTTGAATTGTATTTAATTTAATATCAAATTTTGTATATTTATGTACTTGGTTTGTCATAATTCTAAAAGTACTTTTCAAGTTTATGATTTTATATTTGAAAGTTTTAAAATGAACAATAGAATATATGTGTAATCATAATATTAAGCGAAACATATTTTAGCAAAGTAGTTCAAAAAATAATATACTAGAAACACATACGAAAACATGTCTGCACATGACATTTTTTAAATTATGTTTGCAAAAACAAAATACATAAAAAATAATTTTAAAAATAATTTTTGAAACATCCTAAATTTCAAGATATTAAAAAACGTTTTTAATAAAAAATTCCAAAAAAATAATAAAAATGTCTTTTTACTATTGTACCCTTTTGATTTAGATATAAAGTATTATGATTTAAAAGATTTTGATTGGTTGAAAGGAGTTCTCGCAGTTCTCGCACTTAAAATGGTGCTGAAAATAAAGTCCCCCTATATATATATATATATATATATATATATATATATATATATATATATATATATATATATATATATATATAGAGAGAGAGAGAGAGAGAGATGGGATATAATGAGAAGTCCCCTTAAAATAAAAAGGGTAGGAAGCCATCTCAACCGTTGGATTAGATTTGCAAGATCAAAAACGCGGAGTGGCGTTATTGTAAATAAAGCAAACTTGAAGGGCAAATCTATAACAATGTAATTTACACACAATACCCCCTTCTCTAACCCAGGCCAAGATTTCCAGATCTAAACCATTTATTCTTTTCATTCTCTCTCTAGAATTTCACTCTCTTTCTCTCTAAAAACTAACAATTCATAAATCCACATCTAAACAATCAAATTACGATTCATAAATCCAATCCTTACTGCAACACGAATGAATCGTTAACCAATCTACCAAATCTTAAACCTTATAATCGTTGTGGAATTGTTAGTTCATCGTTGTCTTGATGATTCTTTTTGAGGAGAATTTACCACCTCTTAAGCATCGTGAGTTGTGATTCAAGACCCCTATATTTTTACTACATCATTTTGATAATTGTGTTTTACAAAAATCTTGGTCTTTTTATTTATTTAAAGTTTTGTTATTTTCTGTAGTAGGGTATCAATATGATGAAGTTGTTTGTATGTTATATCTAAAATTGATGGCAATTGATTTTTGACATCTAATGCAGTAGGTGTCCAGTGTGTCGCGTTTATGGCTAAATTTAGGGTTCTCGTAGGTATTATAATGTGATTGTAAATGTTTTGATCTGTTGGATGTATCTATGACTATGATAGCTGTTGAGTTTTGAACGGTGTATGCACATAGGTGTCCACATTTGTCTTAAGTTTGTTATTTTAGGTTACGCGTAGGTTTCATTATGTGTCAAAATGTGTTTGTTAGCTTGGATGTATGAACGTTACACTTGGCTATGAACAATAATGCAGTAGGTGTTCAGTTGTCGCCTATATGGCTGAATTAAGTTACACGTAGCATGTATGATGTGTGAAAATACGTTTTTCTACTCAGTTGTATGTATGAACGATGCACTTGGTTATGAACTATAATGCAGTAGGTGTTTAGTTGTCGCGTATACGGCTGAATTAAGGTACGCGTAGTCTGTATGATGTGTGAAAATATGTCTTTCTACTCAGTTGTATGTCTTGCAAACCCTATCTCTTTATGTCATGTTTTCTTTCTTTTAATCCCTAAACAACAACAATTGTTAACACCACCAGCAGCTTTTGCATTTGCAATACTATACTAGCAAAGCAATCATGGCTTCGAGTAAGATGTTGACAACAAGAGAAGCAGACATACAAATGATGTTTTTGGCAGAGGTTCATCTTGTTACCAAAAACTGTGACTTCTAAATGGAACGTTACATCTTCAAACGTCGTCAAGATGGTATTTTTTTAACATCCGTTTTCTTCTTTTTATATAAATATGTAGGTCCTTGGTCTTGGATCTATATAGCCTTTGTAAGACAATAGTTAACTTGAATAAATCCAAATCA
>BQNB010087377.1:0-17652 GCA_026074375.1 Tanacetum coccineum
CCCCATGATATATTATATGTTTAAGCAATGGCAGGGCAAAAGTGTATGAAAAAATGTATATAAAAAAGAGAGTAAAATTTTTTTTTAAATGTATGGGCTGCCATTTGCTTATGTTTATGTTTATTTTAGAGTCAAGAAAAGAAAAAAAAGAGATTGGTGTAGAGTTTGTATATTTTGTCCGAGTCTTTGGCTTAGCAACCAAACCAACGAGTATACATATAAATAATTAGCTAACCCTTCGACTCCAAATTCACCCAAAGTCACCACCCAAAATGTATCCCATCCGTTTCCGTATCTATTAATGTTATCTTACACCTACACCCCACAACCCTTTTAAAGACCTCTTGGATAGTAATGAATAATGCTTGCGCCTAGCGGTGGAGGTTTAATCCTTTACCAAGACTATGGTAATTTATATGTTATGACAGGTGATGAGTGTTGATTTTTTGTCTCCCCATTATGTTATAATTTATTATACACCCTAGTAAAAGAGAGAATCCCAAACACTTATGTAAGGTGCTAGTATATACTTTATGTGCTTTTGATTACGAGGTCTAGAAGGTTGTATTGTAAAATACTTTTAAAGAGTAGGTTAAATGACCCTAATATTGCTATTGTCTAGGTAGAAAAGCTCATTTGCTTGAGGACAAGCAAATCCCAAGTGTAGGGGTATTTGATGAGGTGTCATTTTATACACTATTTCGGGGTCATTTAACCCCCTAAATCATGTAAATATGCCAAAATTACGTGCTTAATCATTTGTTTTCATGTTTTTAGCACTTGGATGGCTTTTGGAGGAAATACACGTGACTTGGGCTCATTTGGAGAAGAAACGAACAAGATTACGGACCTACACCAAATCTTTTAAAGATTTATGCAAATAGTGGCTGGAGACAGCGTCGCAGGCATAAAGCGACTGTCGTCGTGATCTATCTAGTGACGGTGTCAGGAATTTGGCGACGGCGTCAGGACGTGGCCGACTTAAAGAGGATCTAGAATCATCTACGTGGCGACAGCGTCAGGATCACAAAGCGGCGCCATCGCGTCGACATCTCTATAAATATAAATTTGTTTTTAGAGTTTTAGTGTGTAACTTTGGGATTACTTTGTAAAAACCTAGGGAGACGAACCCTAGTCATTTTAGGAGCTTTATAGGTCATTTTTAGGGCCTCAAAACCCTATTGTACTACCTTGAATCTATGTTTTAATCAAGTTAGGTTATTTATCATTAATCATTTAATATGTCTATGTGTTGTCTGATTGATTTATCTTCTTGCTTTCTTTATAACATGCGAGGCTAAACCCTCCTTTGTATTTATCTATGATTGCATGAAACTTAGGTTGTAAATCCTTTTGATGTTGCTTCATATTGATGAATGTGCGCGTTAGGCTTTAGAAAACCAGCTTTTGTCTGTATCGTTGTTGATATGTCTAGGGAAACGCGAGTAGTGTAGAAAGGATACCATCGGTAACAGTCTTCATATTACCTTACCCATTATATGGTTTATCCCTCTTAAGTTATTTCACATGCATTTAATATACTCTTAGGGGCCTTGTAATAGTCTTCATACAACCTTACTTGTGCGTTGCCTTAACGGAATATTAAATAGACGACGGGTTCGTGTAATCCGTTCATGACCTAGGAAATACTTACACAGATCATCACAAGTGTGACAAAGCAACGGATCTAGGAGAAGCAATCTGAGGAGTAGTGCATGATTAGGTAAATAAATTTGCTTATCATAAATTTCTCACCAGTAGATTAGATATTAATTAGTTTAATAATTAGTTAATCAAACCAACCTCTCAAACCATAGATTTACCTGCTTTCTTATAAATATAAAAACACAAAAATAATCTTCTCTCAACCCTTAGAATTTTGTTAGACCGTGATCAAGCCTTCCCAACCTATTCCCCTATAGAACGATAACAAACCTCCCAGTCTTCCCTATACTATACTACAACGATTAGGTACACTGCCTAGGGGATTGTAAAACTTCATGTGAAGTCTTCGCAACCCTCACATCATAATGACGTCTTGGTAAATATTAAAGGGGTTAAAGAATGAAAAAGAAATGATTTGTAAAAGGTGAAAAGAAAGAAGCCCTCCACAAAACTTAGGCAGCAACCGGGTTAATACATAAACTATTAGAATCACAAAGATGATGTCTGGTATTGAAGAAAGACGTCATGGACCCAGTGATGCAATGCACATCCCTTCCCAGCCATTTAAGTTTCTCTCAAAAGATACTTGTCTCATGTGTCACGGTGATACACACATTATCTATTGAGATCTCACTCCGAGATTGTTGATATTGAAAAGGTGGCTGTAAGCTCCAGCCTCCGATCACTAGAACCAAAGTACACAAATCGAGTCTAGAGCCAAAAGAGAACAAATATAAGTCTCAAAAGGACACAATGTCAAAATACACTTGGTGAACACCAATAAGTTCTCAAGTTTTAACACGAGTCCTACGCATTATCTTTATAATCTTGCTAGAACATTCAGAGTGATATTCTTCGGTATTTCATAGTGATGAATGTAAGTCCTTCCAGTGTCAACATCAAACAGCACTACGGTAGGTGACATGGGAAATCTTGTAAAAGATCAAACATGTGATAACTGGAAATCCAATGCGAACCAGGCTTATGAATTAACAAGAATCACCAAAATCGTTGTTGCTTACTTCACATTGTGCATCAATGATTCACCTATATTCGTCTGTTATCCTTATCTGTATGGGAATCCGAATATAGGTACAACTGTTGAATATCAAAAAGCTTCGTTTGCGTCTCTTGACATGTCAGCTCTAGATAAACTACACTTTCAGCCGGAAAACTTGTTAAGGAGATTTACTCATGAATCGAATCCTGATGATGTAGGTATAATATTTATACTGTAAACAGTCCTCACAGAATCAAAGGTTAAAGTTAACGAAACTCAACGTGTAAACAAGACACTCATCCATATCTACTACTTTATTGTTAACCCCTATAAATGCATGATCCGACGATGGCGTAACTACCTCATTCCAACACCGTCACATTCATAGCCACATACTCATACATCAAACGTCAAAGATAAATACATGATGAAAGCTCAAGTACATGTCATAATACTCTTTAGCAACTCTGATTTACAAGAACCTCCTTATAGTCATCAAGAACAAGATGCCAGATCATGAAAGTCAATAACACCCCTATTTTGACATATAGCAGCGAAGCTAATCTAGGGTATATTTAATAGTACAAACAGTCATAATCATATAAAAAGAACTTCAAAAGAGACGTTTTTTAAAGATAATTATCATTCATTTTGATTTGGATTTATTCAAGTTAGCTACTGTCTTACAAAGGCTATATAGATCCAACACAAGGACCTACAACCCCCATTTTTGAAATATAGCAGTGGAAGTTAATCTTGGGTATTATTTCATAGTACAACAGTCATAATCATAGAAAATGACTCAAAAGAGAAGTTTTTAAAAGATAAGTTATCATTCATTATTTCATCAGAGTTTTTACAAACAGAGGTCCCAAAATCTACATGAAAACATAAAGTTTGAATGATAACAGTTTAGCCATCTTTAAGTCTGTGCCACTCTATGCCATAAGATGTTCAGTTACCTGAGATAAACATGCTAAAAAGGTCAACACAATGGTTGAGTGAAATTCATAGGTTTATAATAAATAGTGTGAATACAAGTCATCATAAGAGTGGGTTACGTTGTTATACACCCATAAGTGTAATAATTGCAATGAGTACAATTATTATGGAAAACAGTATTATTGCGTCTAAGCTCATGGCACTCAAACTGACTAGTATATATATCAATAATGATATATATAAAGATAATGGCCCCCGTGTAGGTAATTGCCATATACCTATGAGTTTCAAATATAGTGCGTTTGGTTACCTATCCGGCTAACACAAACGGGATTCGTCAATCCCAATAGATCTATTCACAATATTCGCGTTCACTCGCAAGTGATTAATGGTCCATGATGGTGGGGGTCTTTTGGCATAAAGGGACTTAGACAACAGATGCAATAATATATCAGGATAGCATACATTTAGAAAACACTTGTATTCATGGTTTATAGCATGTATCCTCCTCATGGGTTTATGAGATAGAAGATTTAAAAGTGAGGCTATAAACTCACCTTAACAGTATAGGGAAATCTAATTGATGGCAAAAGTATATCAAGTGAAAGTAACGGCTTCGTCACGCAACCTGGGGTGTTATATCAAGTCTTAGTGTGATAGTTTATGTTTCAAAACTTCATAAAGTTTAACGTATATTGTTGATTTATTAAATTATGGAAATATTGTATCGCTGTTCGGGCTATCATAATCCAGAGGTTACGTAGTATCGTTTGAGGAGCCAGGGCACTTTAAATCGTAAACCTAGCAAACTCGTCAAAATGAAAACTCAAATGAATCCCTTCATATGAAATTCCCTAGTAATGTGATACGATAAGATTTTAAGTTTCTTCAAAAGTTAGTTGATGACAATTTATGTTAAATATATAACGAAATAATGCTTCGATTTATGATTAATACCAATAAATGTGTAGGGTTTTAATAAAATCGAGTTTTATAATATTAATATATATTTTTATAAGTAATATAAAAATATTATATTATATATTTTTAAGTTTGCAAAATTGGCAATATATACTCTTGGTTTATAAACTTTTACAACTTTAGTCCTTTATATATAAAGTATATATAATTTAAACCTTTAACTTTGAAAGTTGGCAAAATAGGTCCTTATAGTTATAACTTTAGAATAATGACATTTTCATCCCCTTTAGTTCTAAATTTCAGAAAGTTACGATATATACCCCTATGCATGGAACTATTTGCAAAACAAGTCCAAAAAGCCATGCAAGCTTATTTTAGGATTCCAAATGATATTTGCAGGTTATAGCTTATTAGAATAAGCTAAAATAAGATGTTCTAACGTAGAAAAAGTTTAGAAAAAGGATTCGTTAGCTAGAAAATCAAAACGGGTCATTTTTAGGTTTTTAATAAAAAACACATGGGTTTGAGGATTCAAAGCTTCAAACAAGAGTTAATATATGATCTTAAGAGTATTATGAACATTCTAATACAAAATATAAGCTTATGGAAAAAGATCTTAGGCTTACTTGAGCTAAAATAGGTCAAAATAGGTTTTTATGACTCGTGCGCCTAGGATTGGCTTCAAGACTTCCTTTTTCTTGCTTCTTGGCTTCTATTCTGAGCTTAGGAACTTCTCTTGATCTTCTATTGATGCTAGGGAATGGTTAGAACTCCATTTGAGTGTGTGAGATAAGTTTTGAGGGATGATTTAAAAGGGTTGCTTGGTTCGTGTATTTATAGGGCTTGGAAACCTTTGTGCCTAAGTTTTCTTGTTATTTAAGGATCAAGTGCTGTAGTGTGATGACTAAGGAGGGCTATAGATGATTAATGGAAGCTATGGAGTGTAGCAATGCAAGGTGGAGGGTGTTGTGGTGGTTTCATGTATAATGGAGGACAACAAACCACCTTGGTGGCCAAGGAGGTGATGGAGCTACTTTCTAGGCTACTTGGTGACATAAGGATGAGGTCATGGAGGTTCTTGGATGGGTTCTTGGTTTAAAAATGGGTAAAAATGGGTGAAAATGGGTATCAGGTTGGTTTAGGGTTTGGTTTAGGCTTTTGGACTTTTAGATTGAGTTAGGGTTAGGGTTTAGGATAGATTATGGTTTAGGATTAGTGTTAGGATTAAGGTTTAGGGTTTAGGATTAAGTTTTATGGTTTAGGACTAAGTTTTAGGGTTTAATTTTAAGGTTTAGGGTTTAGAAGTCATGCATTAAGTGCTTGTACCTTGTGTTAAAGTGGTGGTAAGAAACCAAAGTGATTTAGGAGGTAAAATGACCTAATTTAACTTTCTTGCATTATTGACTTGTACATTAAGCTTTAGAAAGTTGTAACTTGATTTAGGAGGGAAAAGATATTCAAATGTTGTGCTATGATACTTGTACACATGCTTTAAAGGCTTGTACATTCATTTTATATGTATACATTACATATAATTAGGGTTTTGATATAAACGTTAACGTTTAATGCTTGTTTTGATATAACGTTTTGAAAAGTACGTTAAATGGATAATGTACTTGGTAAAATGATATTAAGATATAGACTTGACATATTAGGATGTTTACATGATGTAAACATAGATAGAGATGGCATTAGTAGAGGTTGTGTGAGCTCGTTTACTTTAGAGATGCAAGTTACGTTGCATAATGAGATAAAGCAAAAATTTCCCTGTAAAAGGTGGTATATATATAATAGATGGATATTACAGTGCATCTAATTTAATAAATGGATATTTACATTGATGAAAATTGCGGGTTGTTATAGTTTCCCTCCCTTAAAAGAAATCTTGTCTTGAGATTTAGTTGGATGCCAGAGTGATGTTTGAAAACAGATGTGGATACTTGGCACGAATTTGATCTTTGCGTTCCCACATAAATTCTGGTCCTCTTTTAGAGTTCCATCTTACTTTGACTATATGAATACGACTTTGTTTCAGTTGCTTGACTTCTCAATCTATGATCTCCACTGGTTCTTACACAAAGTTGAGTTTGGCATCAAGTCGAAACTCTTTCATTGGAATGACAACGGATTCGTCAGATAAGCATTTCTTTAGATTATAAATGTGGAAAGTACTATGGACATTACTAAGCTCTTCAGGAAGCTCTAGTTTGTATGCCACTAGGCCAATCCGTTCAAGGATTTTGAATGGTCCAATATACCAGGGGTTAAGCTTTCCTCGTTTTCCAAATCGGATGACACCTTTACGAGGTGATACTTTTAACATAACACGATCTCCAACTTGAAATTCTAAAGGCTTTCGTCTTATATTGGCATAACTTCTCTGTCGGTCTCTTGCAGCTTGCAAGCGTTGTCGAATTTGCACTATCTTTTCAGTGGTTTCATGGATTATTTCTGGTCCTGTAAGTTGAACATCTCCAACTTCGGCCTAACAAACAGGTGATCTGCACTTTTGACCATAAAGTGCACCAAAGGGTGCTGTCTTGATACTAGCATGGTAACTGTTATTGTATGAGAATTCTACCAATGGTAAGTGTCTTTCCCATCCTTTTCCAAAATCTATAACACAGGCTCGAAGCATGTCTTCAAGTGTTTGGATGGTTCTTTCACTTTGTCCATCAGTTTCAGGATGATATGTCGTACTCATGTCTAATTGAGTACCCAAAGCACTTTGTAATGATTGCCAGAATCTGGACGTGAAATGACTGTCACGATCCGAGATGATAGATATTGGCACTCCATGCCGGGAGACTATTTCTTTGATGTATAACCTTGTAAGGGTTTCCATACTATCTGTCTCTCGGGTAGGGATGAAATGTGCGGATTTGGTAAGGCGATCGACAATGACCCAGATTGTGTCATGTCCGTTTGAGGTTTTGGGTAGTTTTGTGATGAAATCCATTGTTATTCTCTCCCACTTCCACATAGGAATCTCTGGTTGTACCAGTAAGCCGGATGGCTTCTGACATTCTGCTTTAACTCTAGAGCATGTTAAACATTTGCCAACATACTCAGCGATGATTGCCTTCATATTAGGCCACCAATAGAGTTTCTTTAGATCCTGATACATCTTGTCAGAACCTGGGTGAATGGAATACTTTGATTTATGGGACTCATGCATGATCAAGTCTCTCAGATTACCAAAGAGTGGTAACCAGCTTCGGTTCTTAATACAACGAGTTCCATCAGGACGTATTTCAAATGCTTTATCCATTCCTCGTAAGTTTTCAGCCTTGATGTTTTCTTCTTTGAGTGCTTCGGTTTGAGCTTTAAGAATTTGTGAGGGTAAGTTTGGATGAATGGTCATAACTAATGATCTAACTCAGAGTGGTTTGATTCGTTCCTTCCGGCTTAAGGCATCTGCTACAACATTTGCCTTTCCAGGATGATAACGAATCTCACAATCATAATCTGCGAGCAATTCTAACAACGGCGTTGTCTCATGCTTCACTCTTCTGATCAAGGATGTGCTGAAGACTTTTATGATCAGTGAAAACACAGTACATTTGGTGCCATATAGATAGTGTCTCCAAATTTTAAGAGCGAACACTACTACTCCTAATTCGAGATCATGAGTGGTATAGTTTTCTTCATTAGGCTTAAGTTGTCGGGATGCATATGCAATAACCTTCTCTTTTTGCATAACCACGCTCCCAGAATGGATTGGTATGATCACAGAAACAACATAAATCGTCGTTTCTTCTTGGTAATGCTAAGATTGGAGCTTCACAAAGCTTCTGTTTTAGTAATTGGAAAGCCGACTCTTGATCTTCGCCCCAGATATACTTCTTGTTTTTCTGGGTTAATTCAGTCAAAGACTTTGCAATCTTTGAAAAACCTTCGATGAATCTCCGGTAGTAGCCGACAAGTCCTAAGAATTGACGTATTTCTGTGGGTGTAGTAGGAGATGCCCAATTCTTAACTGCTTCAATCTTGGCGGGGTCAACATGAAGTCCTTGACTATCAATTAAGTGTCCAAGAAATTGCACGATATGGATCCAGAAATCACATTTGGAGAACTTGGCATATAATTTCTCCTTTTTGAGTAATTCCAGGATTATTCTCAAATGATTTGCGTGTTCTTCTTTGTTACGAGAGTAGATAAGAATATCATCGATAAACACTATTACAAATTTATCCAAGTATGGTTTGCACACACGGTTCATGAGATCCATGAATACAGCAGGTGCGTTAGTTAAACCAAATGGCATCACTTGAAATTCGTAGTGTCTGTATCTTGTTCTGAAAGCAGTCTTGGGAATATCTTCATCCCTGACTCTCAGTTGATGATAACCTGATCTCAAGTCGATCTTTGAGTAAACACTCGAACCTTGAAGTTGGTCAAATAAGTCATCGATCCTGGGTAATGGGTAACGATTCTTTATGGTAAGTTTATTCAACTCCCGGTAATCGATACACATTCTGAAAGATCCGTCTTTCTTTTTAACAAATAAGACAGGAGCTCCCCAAGGTGAAGTACTTGGTCGAATAAAACCTCAGTCTGCCAACTCTTGAAGTTGGTTAGATAGTTCCTGCATTTCTGAAGGAGCTAATCTATAAGGTTGCTGGGCTACAGGGTGTCGTCCTGGAATTAAATACGATTTGAATTCTACTTGACCGAATGGGAGGAGGCCAGGTAACTCTTCTGAAAAAAACTTTCGAGAATTCTCTGACTACATGTAATGTCTTTTAGTCGTTTTCTGTCCGACTTCTTTTCCATATATTGGGCTACAAAAATTACATCCCCTGGATATATACCTTTCGGTTTTTTATACAGGTTATGTCATTTTAGGTCGGGTTTTACTTCGGTCACCTCGAATGATTAATGTTTCACCGTCGATGGGAATAGTGGAAGGACTTTCTCGCAACAGGATGTCCTAGCATGATATTGCGATTAACCAATCCTTCATACCAATGACGACGTCAAACTTCCGAGTTAATCGGCTTAAGATCAATCTTGAAAGGATGGTTTAACAAGTCTGAATTGCACCTGATAATAGTGTTTGTGATTACTATGTTTTTTCATCAGCCATTCGATATTGCAAAAGGTATCTATTATAATGGGTGAAATATTTAGCTTAGAGGCAAGATATATGGATACGAAGCTTTTATCGGCTCCAGAATCAAATAATACTCTAGCTAGATGTTGGTTTAGAAGGAACATACCCGTGACTACATTCGGGTTTTGATGAGTATTCCTATCCCTTAGCATGTAGGCTCTTCCCTGGGCATTATTGTTGGTGGTCTTTCGGCACTGATTTGCATAATGCCCTTTCTCTCCACAAGCATGACAAGTAACTGTCACCGGTAGCAGATTACTTCCAGTGGCTGGCCCTTTGTTTCTGCAGTTCTTAGTTAGATGGCCCACCTCGTTGCAAATATTACACTTAACAGTGCAAGGTCCTGTGTGATGCAGAGTGCATTTCTTACACAAGGGACGGTTTTTAGTATGTCCATTATTTTTAGTTGTGGTGGCAGCATAAGCCCTGAAGGTTTCCTGTCTTCTGTTCTATTATGGTTGGTGATTATTGTAGCGGTTGTTGGTGTTGGTGTTACGGTAGTTGTTGTTATTATCGTCGCGATAGTTGTTGTTGTTGTTGAAAGTTCTTCTGTCGTCAAACTTTCGTTTGTGATCACTTGATACTTGCACCGGAGTGTGCTTGTTAATGATCCATTGCCTCTGGGCAATGTTAATGCTTGCCTCTATAGTTTGAGGTTTCTAGAAGGAGGTACATTTCCTTCAATACTTCGAGGCAATCCCCTGATGAAAACTTCCATCATTTTCTTAGAATCTGGCATCATAGTGGGACACAAGGTTGCCAATTCCTGGAATCTTCTTACATATGTGTTGAGATCATTCCCCTTCACAGTCAGATGGTAAAATTCGTCTTCCATTTCTGGACATCAGTGCCGGGACATAATTCTTTATCAAAAGCTTCTTGAATTTAACCCAGGTAATCTTGTAAGCTTCTTTCTATTCCCAATTGGTTAGGCAAAAGAATTCCACCAAGATAGAGCTTCTTCAGTTAAAGTACCAGTAGCAAACTTCACCTTGCAGTCTTCGGTACAATTGCTATAGGAAAATTCTAATTGAGATCGCTCAAACCAACAGATGAGACCAATAGCACCTTTCGTAACTTTGAAGTTGATAGGTTGGCAGCTCATGAACTCTTTGTAGCTACATTGTCTTGCTACAGGAACTTCTCTTGGTCTGGTGGTATTAACAGTATTTGCCAAGTTAGCGGTTGTGCTTCCAGAGTTGCGGTAACACTGTCAGTAACTAGTTTCCTAATGGCAGCTAAGTCATGGCTGGTGCTTCAGATGTTGACATCCTTTTGGGAGGCAAGGCATTCTGATCACATAAGATAACACGTAATAGAATGATATTCACAAGTCTTAAAATGATTAAAGTTCAAAAAAAAACATGTCACAATAGTGATATCAAAATCATAGATAATTCATTTCTAATAAGTATCTTGATTGTTATTATAGCTTATTAGTTTATTTTCTAGGGATTACGGTAAGATTCATAATGATGAAGACGGAGATGAAATATAGGACATATGATAAGTATGAAACAGCGAAGTACAACGGGATCACCATTATATTATATCATGAACAACTTGCCTTTTTACTGTACATAGTCAAAATTCAACAAGTGTTGTTATTTATACCACACATCCCGTGGCTAGGTTCTAACAAAAGATATAACTAGCATCTAATCTAGTAGTCCGATGGTCCTTCATGGCTGTTCTTGAGTTCATAGATTGCTTCTAGAAGACTTTCCTTATCTGCCTGGTGACGAACCTGGATCTCTTTGATAATTTGTTCTAGATTAGCAATCCTAAAGCGAGCCAGAGCTCTTGTTGTTATTTCCTAATTGCCTCTTTCGAAGTTTAGTAATTTGAGTACGAGCCTCTTGGAGTTCAGTTTCCAGATTGTCGAAATCTTGTTGTATGATCACCCGACCTTTTCCAAGACCTTCTATGTTGTCTTCTATGTGTTCAATGCGGTCGAGAGAGAGTTCATCTAGGTGATTCAGAATTTCCTCAATTTGTTCCTCGTGACGTTCTACACTTGTCTTACGAGAGCTTTCTCCCATCTCAAATTCTTGAGGTAGGGTAGAAGTAGAGGAGGATGATCGGTCACGACCTCGTTTCTTAAGTGGCAATAATTCCTCAGGAAAAAAGAATTCTTGAGGATTAAATATTGGAGATAGCATTGAAGATGGAGGCACAATAGTTGGTGGTGGGATAGGTTATTCTTTAGCATAGTATGCTTGCATGACCTTCATATAGGGGTCATCATGAAAAAGTAAAAGAGTTGGTGAAGCTATTGGAACTAAACCAAATGAGTTATTTGAAGAGCTAGAATAAGTTTTTCCCGGTGAAGCTGGGACATAGTCCGGAGAAGCCGGGATAAAGTCCGGAAAGTTAGAGGAAAAAGCATCCTTAATACCAGAAGTAGGGTGGTTGGGAGAAGACATCACTCTGTTAGCAACCCAATGGTAAATAACATAAGTTATTTATATAATAGTATAATAGTTATGTATCTTTACATACTATTCGAGAGATATAGTGGCACGGAGGACTTTCTTGGGTGAAAAAAGTAGTTATAGTTAAGGTTTCAACCTTGTTCTTTATAACCGTTGGCTCTTGATACCAATCTATAACACCCCTATTTTTACAAATATAGCAGCGGAAGCTAATCTGGGGTATTATTTTATAGTACAACAGTCATAATCATAGAAAACGAATCGTAAAGAGACGTTTTTGGAAAATTTAGTTATCATTCATTTATTCATCAGAGTTTTTACAAAAGAGAGGTCCCAACATCTAAAAAACATAAAGTTTGAATGATAACAGTTTAGCCATCTTCAAGTCCGTGCCACTCCATGTCATAAGTTGCTCAATTACCTGAGATAAACATGCTAAAAAGGTCAACACAATGGTTGAGTAAAATTCATAGGTTTATAGTAAACAGTTTGAATACAAGTCATCATAACAGTAGGTTACGTTGTTACACCTCTAATAGTAATAATTGCATGCATTCACAATTATTATGGAAAACAGTATTATTGCCCTAAGCTCATGACACCGAAGCCTTAAGATATTCAGTAATCACAAGTAGTTGCCCCAACGGGTGCCTTTGCCTAACACCTGCATAGTTATTCAAATGAAGTGAGTTTGGTTACCAGAAAGTATAGGTACACCAACGGGGAAGTTCAGTCCCAAATAGATCTATTCACAGCATTCGTGCTTACTCAACCAGTATGTTCGGTTCAAGTAATTAACGGTTCATGATAGTGGGGTCTTAATGGCAAAAATAGGTACTTAGACAATAATATATCAGGATAGCATACAGTTTCGCGATTCATAGCAAGTGACTAATGCGTTCGTGATGAGAAATATTGCATGTGGAAGGTATTATAGCAATTAATTATTAGCATACAGTTGGAAAAATCACTGCATTCATGGTTTAAGCTTGTATCCCACTCCGAGGGTTATAAAGTAAGTATTTCAAAGATTTAAATCGCGAGGCTTTGCATCTCACTTAACGTACCAGGGAAATCTGATTTTATGGCTAAAGTATATAAAGGAAAGTAACGGCTTCGTCACGCAACTGGGGGTAATATATCAAGTATTTTCGTGTGATGGTTTTTTTTTTAATGGTTTTTTTTTTTTTTCAAAACTTTATAAAGTTTAACGTATTACTTTGATTATTAATTTATTGAAATTTGTAATCACTGTTCGGCGCCATCATAATTCAGAGGTTCATGTAGTAAACGTTTGAGGGAGCATGACACTTTAAATAGTAATCCAGCCAAACTGTCCCAAAACGATTTACCAAAATGAAAACTCCCACCATGAAGCTCCTTAGTAACGTGATACGATAAGATTTTGTTTCTTCAAACGTGTAGTCGTGATGTAATCTACGTTAAATATATACGTAATTGTTTTATAATGGCGTCGATTGATGATTAATAACGGTATGTTGGCGTTTTAGTAAAATTAGAGTTTTATTATATTAATTATTTATTCTTTATAAGTTATATGAAAATATTATAATTGTTTTTTCAGTTTGCAAAAAATGAGCTATATATACCTGGTTTATAATCTTTTACCAAGTTTTAGTACTTATAAATTTAATTTTATATAATTATCTCTTGACTTTAGAAACTTGGTAGTTTAGGGTCTTATAGTCATAACTTTAGAATTATGACATTTTCTTGCCCCTTTAGTTTTAAATTTAGAAAAGTTACAACTATTATACCACTTGCATAGAATAATTTACAAATCAAGTCCAAAAAGCCATGCAAGCTTATTTTAGGGTTCCAAATGATATTTGCAGGTTATATGCCTTACATCCTTGATAAGCTAAAATAAGATGTTATCAACATTAACAAAAGTGTAGAAAAGGATTCGTTTAGCTAGAAAAAATCAAATTGATGTAATTATATGGGTTTTAATCAAAAACGCATTTGGGTTTTGAGGATTCATCAAACATTGGTTGGAATAAAATCACCAGTTCTTTATTTTTGGGGTACATAAGGTGCTGCAGGAACCGGATTTGGTACGATCCCTAAACTTATCTGTCTAGGCGTCAAAAACGTAGGAGCGGGTCCTGTACTGAGTTGCACAGGAGCCATTTGCTCAGTCAGCTCATCGAATTGAACGTGAATAGTTTCCATGATTCGTCGTGTTCTTTTGTTGTACATTCTATAACCTTTCCGGCTTGGTGCATAACCAACGAATATTCCAATATCAGTTGTTGGTTGTAATTTTCCAAGATCTTCACTATCATTTGTAGGGTAACAAATAGCACCAAACACTCTGAAAAAGGTAAGATCAGGCTTCTTATCATGCACCAGCTCATATAAGGTTTTGATATGACGAGTGTGAATAAGGGATCAGTTTTAGGTGTAACAAGCAGTAGCAACAACTTCTGCCCATAGAAACATCGGGGCCTTAGAAAATATCAGCATTGTCCTGGCAGCCTCAACAAGAGTACGGTTCCGTCATTCGACAACGTCGTTATGCTGTAGAGTCATCGGAACTATCTTTTGGTGAAAGATGCTGACACGTTCATAATATTCAGTTAAATCCTTATTGACAAATTCTGTACCATTATCGGTACGGATGTATCTAATAGTTTTGTGGAGACCGACTTGTATTTGCTTCAGAAATTTGATGACGACCTCTAGGGTTTCATCTTTCGATCTCAAAAACTTAACCTAAGTAAACCGAGAGTAATCATCAATGATGACTAAGATGTATTTCTTCCCATTAATCGTTTGCACTTGCATCACTCCACATAGATCTATATGAAGAGTATTAAGAACTTCCAAGTTGGTGTTTTCAATTTTGGGTTTGTGGGTATGCTTTTTGCTCTTACCTAGTTGACATGCGAAGCAAAGATGATCTTTCTCAAACTTCAATCTAGGTAAACCTCTGACTAAGTCCTTTCTTGCAAGGTCATTGATGGTACTGAAGTTTAAGTGATTCAAACGACGATGCCACAACCATTTGTTCTTGGAGGCTTTGGACAGTAAGCAAATTAGGGAGAACTTCATCATATCTTCAACTAAGATAGTGTACAAATTAGAACCACGAGATCCTTTAATTAATTCAACACCATCGGTATCTCGATCATAACAAGAATGCTTCCTGAATGCAACTTCTAGATCAGAATCGCAAAATTGTCTGATAGAAAACAGATTGTGTCCCAGTCCGTCCACATAGTATACCCTGGAGATCACACTGTCACCAATCACATAATCTCCATAACCCATGATAGCACCAAAGTGATCATTCCCGAATCTAACTGTCCCGATGAACTTTTTCACGAAATTCCTGAGCCGTGAGCGATCCCCCGTCATATGTTTTGAACAGCCTGAGTCCAAATACCAAAGGACGATCTGTACGACCTGCATTTGAAAACAGACGAAGATGGAGAGTTTGGAAAGTCGGATCCCCAATTTTGGTTGGGTTCCTGTTGGTTAGCACAAGTAATGGCCTGATTCTCGGTTTGCTTAGCAGATACTACTTTGGGTTTAGTGAGCCTAGTTAAAGGGCACTGTTCTCCTAAAGTGAATATTCTTCCCGTGGGTCTCCATTGATGACCAACACTGGTAAGCACTTTTCCTGTGGCTTTCCACACTTGCCTAACTTGCTTAGGTTTCCAAACTTGCTTAACTTTGCGCACAACATTATGAATAGAGGGGGATGCATTCATAGAGTGCAAATAATCAACCACACACATATCATGATTTGCAAAAATTAAGCATTTGTTACATGTTTGGCAAACAGAATGAGAATTCGAATTAATTACAGTACGCTTAGAGCTAATACTTGAATCAACATGAGTCATGGTTCTTAAGCTAGACTTATTGGTCCTTGGGTGTTCTTCTACTTTCTTCTTGTTGACACTTTTAGCCGACGAGATCTTATTTTTCTTGGTAGTGCTCCTAGGCTATGATCTGCTAGCATCAATGCAACTGTTTACTCCTGTAGAAGGAGGCACAGGGACATTAGTCTGCTGAAGGTTCAGATGCTCTACATGTTTGTATGTGTTATTATTTAACGTTTCACATTGGTCTGCAAAAGTAACTTGCCTTTTCCTAGTTAAAGGGGTAGCAACATGCTTTTTATCTTGTGGATTAAAGTCTTTTGGACAAGTGCCAATTATATATTCTAATAGTTCCTGAGAGTGTTTGGTGTAAAGGCAAGCAGATACAAGTGATCTATCTAATGGTCTTTCAACCTTAGCTTCCTCTACTATCTCACAAAGGGTTTCTACACTTTCCTTAAGATGTTTGAGATAATGTAGATGAACTTCCCTATTGTTCCTATTGTGAGCGGGAATCGGTTCAACATCTATAGCATACCTACCGGGTGTAAGAACTCTTGGTTTTACAGACTCCATAGTGTTGCATTTCAGATTTTCGTGTATTTAGGCTTTCAGATTCTCATTTTCATTTAGCAAGGCAGTTGTATGTTCTATATGCTTAGCACGCGTGATCTTAATAGAATCGTACAATTACTTGTAATGTTGTTTAACTTTTTCATTCTCTGCCCTAAAAAGCTCATTTTGTTCTTGAAGAACAGTGACTTTTTTAGTTAATTGAGTGATCTGAAAATCTAAGGTCTTGAAATCAAGAGTAAGGTCTGCTTCACTACGGGTCTCTTTCAATTGAGAGATTTGCATTCTCAATTTTTTAATGGCATTGTCCTTTCCTTGAATGAAAGCTTTCATTTTTCTGATTACAAAGACTGAGTCAAAATCAGGAGTATATCGAGCGGGTGGAGATGAGTTTTTTCCAAAACTTTCTTTAAGGTTTTGATACTTTAACTATAAATTTAAGTGATTAACCTCAAGATTGGAAAAACATTTTACTAATTCAGTATGATCATCTTTTTGAACCTTATCTCGTAATTTAGAAAGCTCTGCTTCAAGTTCCAAACAACGTGTTTGAACAATGTTGTGGGCTTCATGCATTTCAGTAAATCTAGATACAATAAGCTCAGAATTTGTTGCAATATAAAACACTTCTTTGGGCAAGCAATCAGCAATTAAATTATCATTTGCAATAAGAAGATTTTTCCGCTCAATCTTATCATGCTTCCAATTTAAAAATGTCTTTCATTTCTTTAATTTCTTTAGTTAAAGCCTTTTGAATTCCCTCAAAATGTTCTTTAAGTGTTTAAAAAAATGGAATGACCTCGTTGAGGTAACTTCTTGGTTTGTTCAAAACCCCTTTCCCCTTCAGTGAGCCCCGTTGGTGTAATTCTCTTGTTATAAGTTTTTTCAAAGTCCAAAAAGAGTTGTATTAGTGCAAAAATGTTAATTTTTACTTAACTCTTTGTTGGAAGCACCCTTGGGACAAGCATTGCAGGTGTATTTGGTGGATACACTGTCAATGCTTTGGTTGGTCTTGAGGCAGTAGTCTGCTCTTTGAGAGCTTTTGCTTTCATCTTAATGATGTCTTGAGACCAAAATATTTGCTCAGGGGTCAATTGCTTTTATGGTGTGAAGGTCGCTAAATAATTCTATTTCGAGTAATCAGG
>BQNB010087378.1:0-25869 GCA_026074375.1 Tanacetum coccineum
ATTGCAAAAGTGATGTGAAATGATAAACAAGAATCTTTAGTGGGTAAAGTGATTGTTGTTGTTGTGGATTTGAATCAATTAACGTTCACGGGATTTTACTCGTCTATGATTAAAACCGATAATGAATTAACGGGATTTTACAAGATCACTAGATAACCGTGTATGATTTGATTCAGAATCAGCGGCGAAAAATTCCAAAAATACTAAAAAATGTCAATAAATCATAGAAAACGATGTTTTTGGGCTTCGAAAAATCCTTAACCAACTAAAGGTGGTTACAGCATGATCCGTCACATTTTTCTCTTCGATTTGAGAGGTCACGAGCCTTAAACGGACTTACGGATCAAAAGTTTTGGCTGTTTTACTGAAACCCTTTTCTTCACACAAAAAAATTTCCGTTCGATCCTTGAAGAGTTCTCCTCGTTCGATCCTCTGGTTCGGTCCTTCGCTAGTTCGATCCTCTGGTTCGGTCCTACGCTAGATCGGTCCTTCGCAAATTCGGTCGAATGCTAGATCGGTCCACGCTAGATCGATTGTCGCTAGTTCGATCGTGGCTAGTTCGATCGACGCTAGTTCGATCCTCACTAGATCGGTTCTTCGCAAATTCGGTCGAACGCTAGATCGGTCCACGCTAGATCGATTGTCGCTAGTTCGATCGTGGCTAGTTCGATCGACGCTGGTTCGATCCTCGCTAGATCGGTCTTCTGGTTCGGTCCTTCGCTAGATCGATCAACTAGTTCGATACTCTAGATCGATCCGCTCGTTCGATCCAACTATGAATTCACTCAATCGATCCTTAAAAAGAAATCTAGTTCGGTTCTTGAATTGTGTCACTCGTTCGATCCTATATATAAAAAACTCGTTCGGTCCTTAGAAAAAAATTCTCCTCGTTCGGTCCTATAGATGTTGCACTCGTTCAGTCTTCTAGAAAAAAAACTCGTTCGGTTGTGGAGTATTTCCCTTCGTTCGGTGATCTTTCAAATGTTTCAAGAAAATGATACTAAACAAAGAAAGTGACACTTTGTTGCAAGATAATGACACGAAAAGGGAAAAATAAACCACACTTTGTTGCAAAAAAAATTATGATAACGAGATGAACATAAAGACCAATTTCCGAATAAGGAACTTAAAAAATTACCACAAACAAATCACAACACCCAACCTTGGCTCTTGATACCACTTGTTAGGATATCATTTCATCACCAAACACAAAAATAAGAAAAAGAGATTTTAGAGAGAGAAAGTAAAAACAAAAGGAAAAATGGTTACTTGTTATCAAAAGAAAAATGAGAAGCAACACCCTCTCCACACTTGGAGAGGGCTTTAAATAGTTACAAGATAGGACTATTCTTGTGGGCTTTGAGTTGGGCCGGTTCTTAACACAAATGGGCTTGAGCCCGACAACTAGGCCCAACTAGCTTAACTAAACTCCCGAAAACAACGTTTTCCTATACAAGGCTCGGGATTGATTAAATGACCATCACTTTACTAAATATCACGGCTAACAATCTCCCCCTAAGGGGTGGTCATTCAATTGTGGATCCTTCTTGTGACGTCTTGAGTCTTGGAGCCTTGTATTCTTGGGAATTCCTTTTGAAGTTCCATTTGCATGCTTGTGATCTTGGATCTTGATCTTTAACTTGATATTCTTTGACAAAATACTGATATCGTGGTCTTTGGCCTTGATTTGTCTTGACTGCTGAGATCTCTAAATCTTTATCCTTGAATCTTTATGCCGCCTTGCGATCTTGTGTCTCCACCCTCATGCTCAAGATCTTGAAAGCTTGCTAACAATCTCCCTCAACATTTTCTTTTAACAAACATGTATTACTTGTCCCATAACATTGTCTTATTGAGGGAAGTGTTGTTCATCGAGATTGCGGAAGTCTGTGATAGTTTGAGCTTTAATCATGTATTATTCATTTGTGGATTGAGCATGAGGGTCTTGAATCTTGACTCGTCATGGATAGAAGATGCTACCGTTAGGAAAAACCTGCAAGTATAGGTTAGAGATATAAACATATTATGCGACGAAAGTGTTTTGTCACTTCGTCGAATCGGTTGAATAACTACGGTTCCCCGTTTAATCAGTATAATTACTGCCTCCCGTGATCAGGTAGAATTCAAAAGGAATCTCATTGACAGGGTTTCGCTGATGACACTAGCAGTTCGCGTTTACCCGGAGCGGTATCAAAGCAGACAACTCGGTAACGAGTGGAATCAGGGATAGTTACTTATCTTTTGTTTGAGTCGTCAATTCATGTTTCTGGAAAAAGTTTGAGTCATATAGAATAGCACCATCGTTTCGTTCCAGCTGACTCAAGTTTGATTCTTCTATAGAATCTCGCAAGTCACCTACCACAGAGCTTGTTTGATGTTGTCCAAGAAGGATTTCCAATCTTCACTATGCAATACTTAAAGAGTATTCTCTCTGATGTTCTGCGCATTTTCACAAGGATAATGCGTTAGGACTTAAATGATACAAATGGTGTTTAATGATGTAATACATTTTGTATTTTGGAATTGTGTCCTAGGAAGATTTTTGATGGATCTCGGTTGGCTCTGACTTATAAGTGCACATTTGTTTTATTTGGTAATAGGAGGACATGGAAGTGCGGACTGCACACCTTTTCAATATAACGATATCGGAATGAGAAGCTGATAGAACATGTGTTGTCTCCTGTGAGAATGAAACAAAAATCTTTTGAGAGATTCTGAGACTAGGGGTAAGGAGGGTTGTGCACATTGCTCATTGGGTCCAGATGAATTGTCTTCAATATCAGAATCATTCCTTTGTGATTACCGATGGATTATGGCATTGGACACGGTTTCTGCACTAAGGTTGTTTTAGTGGGATTCTTTCTTTTCACACCTTTATCCTTAAATACTTTTTCATTCTCATTCAAACCCCTTCAGTGTTCTACGGAATTCATGACTTAGTAACCTTGTTGGGTTTGTTCCTGCACTAGCTCACATTTCAAAGTCGCCCACTATTCCCTTATTCTCACTTTACTCCTTTTTAAATCATACCTAAGGACTTCTATTCTATCTAATGGAGTGTTCCTGGGTAGATCCCTCCGGTTCGGTGTGGATCAATGAACGACATTACCTAACCTTAACCGCCTTATAACTCCCTAAGAAATAAACAGTGGTCGGTTTCTTCTGAGTTATTGTCATGTAGATCCATTAAAACCATTTGATGAAAATCAATCAACGTGTCTTAAGAAAAACATTATGGACACATTGAGTGTTTTTAAGAGTTACCAAAAAAGACCCCTACACATATGCACATTTTATGAAAGGAGTTTTGCACATGCGAGGTTTAGGAACGCAATTATTGATTGAAGGATCGTATCCGTTTTTAATCCGTATTGATCCACATTTTAATCACTTACTCCACCCTTAAAAATTGCAATATGTGTTTACCAATTTTGACAATTAGTGAATTAATAACAAGTTAATGTCCGGTTTCACATGAGAACCATAACACAGTTTGGGAGTGGGAATAGGAGTGCATGCAGAATGAATCATATTATTATACTCCTCCTCAATTATAGAATAGAGTGAAAACTTGGAGTGGGAGTTTGTTGAGCACACAATTTTGAAAGAATTTGAAATTTTCTTTTTGAAAATATTTGAAAAATTTGCTCCAAAGGAAAATATGTAAGATATTATCTTATTTACCATCTTTTCCTAGAACTTCTCTGAGCATTCAAAACTATGCATGTTTTTATATGACTTTGCTCAAGGAACGAAGAAGGATATGGGGCGTCTTGATATCCCGTTTGTTTAGGTTAAACTGTACATAAATGAACATTTTCCTTTCTTTGGAGATCGAGTCCTAAGCTGACATTTACTTAGAAGTCGTAGAGAGAAAAAATGAAAGGACATGTTTTGAAAGCATTTGAAACTCTCGCTCGAACTTTATTTATTCACCTGTGTTAATATTAATCAACATTTCTATGTGCGCAAATGTTATCGATTGTCGAGAGACATGTCGGAGAAGATTCTTATTGTATTTTTGAAATTTTTTGATTTTGTATTTTGTTTTTATAAGTTTTAAATTTTTATATTTTGTTTTTCTTGGTTTTATAAATCAAAATAAAGAGAAAGATTAAAAATATTTACAAGTCGAAGTTTCCATCAGCAGTGATAGTTGTTGCTAGAGTTGAAGTAGATGAAGTTAAATCTTGTTGTTGTTGACATTTATCGGATGCATCAGCAGTAGTAACAGCGGAAGACTTTGAAACAACATGATTTTCTCCATTTGATAATTCGTCGAACAACTGACCGAATAGACTTTCTAACTTTACCATCGACGTCATGACTATCATATCTACTGAAGTGAAAACGAGGAGATTTCTTTTCTTTTTAAGGTAAAGCGCACTGAAGCGTACACTCCCCTTTTATTTGAAGATCAGGTTGTTATTTGTCATTTAATAACAAACCATTGACTTGAGCTAACAAACTTTGAATGTTTGATACTAGCTCAAGACCGAAAAGATTTCTCTTTTCGTTGTTAAGGATAAATGCACTGACGGTACTTTTTCCTTTTCTTTGAAGAAGGATTATATATCTGAAATTTATAAATAAAACCATTGACTTGCTAACAAAACTTTGAATGTTTGATACTAGGCTCAACAGAACGATAAAGATTTCTCTTTTCGTTGTTAAGGATAAATGCATTGATGCGTACATTTTCCTTTTCTTGGAAGAATGGGTTATAATCTGTCATGTTAATATTAACCATTGACTTGAGCTAACCAAAAAAACTTTTTGAAATGTTTGATACTAGTCAAGACGGAAAAGTTTCTCGTTTTCTCAGTTGTGGGTTAAGGAATAAAATGCAAACTGAAGCATACATTTTCCGTTTCTTTGAAGAACGGGTTATATCTGGACATTTAATAATAAACCAATTGACTTGGCTATCACAACTTTGAATGTTTGATACTAGCTTAACGACCGAAAAAGATTTCTCTTTTTGTTGTTAAGCGATTAAATGCCTGAAGCGTACTTTTCCTTTTCTTTAAAGAAGGATATTATCTGTCATTTAATAATTAACATTGACTTGAGGCTAACAATATTTGAATGTTTTGATACTAGCTCAAGACCGAAAAATTTCTCTTTTCGTTGTTAGGATAAATGCACTGATGCGTATCAATTTTCCTTTTCTTTGAAAGAACGGATTATTAATCTGAAATTTAATAAAAATATAAACCTTTTTGAATTGAGCTTAACAAACTTTGATTGTTTGATACTAGCTCAGACCGAAAACGATTTCTCTTTTCGTTGTTAAGGACTAAATGTGCTGAAGCCGTACATTTTACTTTTCTTTAAAGAGGACGCGGTTGATATATCTGGAAATTTTAATATATAAACCTTGACTTGAGCTAACAAACTTTGTTGTTTTGTTACTAGCTCTAAGATCCGAAAAGATTTCTCTTTTCGTTGAGTTAAGGATAAATGCACGAAAGCGTAAATTTTTCCTTTTCGTTTGAGTATGGGTTTATTATCTGTCAGTTATATATAATCCATTGAACTTGAGCTTTAACAAACTTTGAATGTGTGATACTAGTCAAGAACTCGTAAAGATTTCTCTTTTCGTTGTTAAGGATAAATTGCAACTGAAGCGTACTTTTTCTTTTTCTTTGAAGTAACGGGTTATTATCTGTCATTTAATAATAAAACCTTTGACTTGAGCTATACAAACTTTGATTGTTGATTCATAGCTCATGGACCGTATTAAAAGATTGCTTGATTTTAGTTGTTAAGATAAATGCACTGATGAAGCGTACATTTTTTTTCTTTGAAGTACGGGTTATTATCTGTCATTTAATTATAAACGCCTATTGACTTGAGCTAATAACGAATACTTGGAATGTTTGTTACTTTTCTCTATGACCGAAAAGATGATTTATCGTGTCAGTGGTGAAAGGATAATTGACAACTGAAGCATAATTTTCCTTTTCTTTGAAGAACGGGTTATTATCTGACATTTAATAAGAAACCATTTGGTCTTGAGCTAAACATACTTGAATAGTTTGATACTAGGCTCAAGTCGGAAAAGATTCTCTTTTCGTTTAAAAGATAAATGCACTGAAGCATACATTTTTCCTTTTACTTTGGAAGAACGGGTTATTATATGTTTATTTTAATAATAATACATTTGTACTTGTGCTATACAAAATTTGAATGTTTGATACTGCTCAACTGAAGAAAAGATTTCTCTTTCGTTGTTAGGATAAATTCACTGTAAGCATACATTTTACCATTTTTTTGAAGAACGGTGTTATTATCTGACATGTAATAATTTAAACATTGACTTGAGCTAACTAACTTATGAATGTTGATATTAGCTCAAGACGAAAAGATTTTCTTTTCGTTGTTTAGGATAATGTGCTCGAAGAGCTACATTTGACCTTTTCTTTGTAGAACGGTGTTTTTTCTGACATTTATTAGTAAACCATTGATCTTGAGCTAACAAAACTTTGAATGTTTGATACTAGCATCAAGACCGGAAAGATTTCTTCTTTCTGTTGTTAAGGATTAATACTGCACTTGAGCGTTACATTTTACTTTCTTTGAAGAACGGGTTATTATCTGTCATTTAATTATAACCATTGTACTTTGAGCTCTAACAAACTTTGAATGTTTGATACTAGCTCAAGGTAACAGAATCAAGATTTCTCTTTTCCATTGTTAAGGATTAATAAGCACTGAAGCATACATTTTTCCTCTTCTTTGAAGAACGGTGTTATGATCTGTCTTTTATTATAAAACCATTGACTTGAGCTTAACAAACCTTTGAATGTTTGATACTAGGTCTAAGACGAATAAGATTTCTCTTTTCGTTGTTAGGATAATAAATGGAATACTAAATGCATACATTTTTACTTTTCTTTGAAGAAACGGGTTATTATATGACATTGAATAATAAAACCTTGACTTGAGATAACAAACTTTGAAGTTTGATCTAGTCAAGGGACCGAAAAGACTTTCTCATAATCGTTGTTAAGGATAAATGCTCTGATACCACTTGTTTTAGGATATCATTTCATCACCATGAACACAAAAAATAAGAAAAGGATTTTAGAGAGGGAAAGATAAGAAAGAAAAATGGTTACTTGATCATGAAAAGAAAAATGAGAAGCAACACCCTCTCACCACTTGGAAGAGGGCTATTATTTGTTTCAAGGACGTGGACTATTCTTGTAGATGGGCTTTCACTTTGGGTCGGGTTCTTAATACAAATGGGCTTCGAGCCCGAAAACTAGGACCAAACTAGCTTAAACTAAATTCCCGGTAAACTACAGTTTTTACTTATACAAGGCTCGGAACATTTTATAATGACATCACTTTTCAATAAATACACGGCTAACAAGAATGCTGGAGCAACCTACCGGCGCCTAGTAGATAAGGCTTTCCAAAGACATATTGGCCGAAACTTGGAAGTATATGTCGATGATCTGGTCATTAAGAGATGAATGGAAAAAGAAGTGATTAGAGACATAGAAGAAACGTTTAGAACTCTTAGGGAAATAAACATGAAGTTAAATCCAAAAAATGTGCCTTAGGGAGATTGAGGGAAGGCACGTTCGTGGCGGTACACTGAGTGGATGCGGATGGATAAGAGTATGTCCGGACAAGGTCTAGAGGCTGGTCTATAACTTACACATCCCCGAGGGTGTTTGAAGGCAGCGTGCAAAAAGTTAAAAGAGGAATGTTGGCAAGCCTTCAATACATGTATCATGTATATAATCTGTGGAGAAGTCCTTACCATTCTTTAAAACCTTAAAAAAGTGCACGAAGAAAAGCGATTTTCAATGGACCGCGGATGTGACAATCCGTCAAATTTAGGTCGCTATTTTATTCTCGAGTATTAAATATAATTTTCATTTTTATGTTGAGATGTGAACTCAATTATAAACCTGGGAAGAAATAGGGTTTTCGTTGCAAATTGTGTAAGTCAACAAAGAACCGGAGAATCATTCGTTAAGTATCGGACATTTATGTATATCGTATTTCCAGTTATGAAATATTTTTATTACATTGTTTTGTATTTTTCTTGTCTGTTACTATTTTTACTTTTTACGAAATACAACTAAATATTCGTAACCTTTTTTACTATAGGACTCTTTGTTATTACTAGCATTTCACAATAGGGTGGGTACAAAGTCTTCTCGTTATAAATCTTCCTTTACATCAAGGGGGATCATAAAGGGACGGGATCCACAAATTGACAACATGTGTTCATACCAACCTCCAACCTATCAAGACAACACACTCTGGCAAACTTGCTTCTACACCTAATTAATTGGCCATTTTGACCAAACCCACACACACACATTCAACTGTATAATCTTCATCAAATTCTGCATCCTTCTCCCTCTCTTGCCTTGTGACGCCACACACACTCCACAAACACCAATCTTATAAATTTGAAGATCAAACAATGAGCACACAAGTGAATATGACTACCTAGTGTGTTTCTTATATTTTTGAGGTGATTTAAAGAAGGTTTTTATACAAGTTGGGGCTGAAGTAAACAAGTATTATAAAGTCATCTTGGGTAAACAAAAATGGTGATCTAAAATAATTTGGGGTAAAGATCAAGAGTGGTGTAGAAGGCTTCCATTGTTTTGGACAATTATTCATCATTTTCCTCATATTGTTGGGTATAATCTTTAATTGTTCTTGTTGTATTTATATTTTTGATTTCATTTTATGTATGTACATGTATGATATATGATGATCAAGAGGTGAAATAGTTCATGCATGCATAGATCTAGGGTAAAAATGGCTTAATCAACTACTAAAACTTGCTAGAAATCATTGAAAATTTAGGGCTGTTGTTAACAGCAAGTTCTGGATTTTTGGGTTGGCTTAATGGTTGATTTGATTTACCTAGGTTGTAGAGAATTGAGTTATGAACATATGGCTAATTGGATACTCAATGGAAAGTAAAAATTGAATGAGTTATGACCATTTTACCAAAAGACATCAGTTCTGATCTTGCAATACAGATGGCACAAAACGTCATACTTACGTACTGAGTTGGCTAAACACCTAAAACTATGAGACCTAGATAAAATCATGTAGGTTCTGTACTAATTGGATGGCATCAAAAATGGTGAAAGTGAGTTTTCAGTCCGAATTTGCAACTTGACCTTTGTGTAGTGATTTGATCATAAGTATATGTATACTTAAAATATAAGTTTAAAAAGTAAAAATATGGATCTGTATATTATATATCTTTAAATTGAACTAAGGATGTAAAGTTTTAATTATATAATTTAGGTGGTTAATAAAATTACGACTATTTTTGTATAAAACCTAAATGTTATATTAAATTTTTGCTCTACACGAACACTATAATTATAAAACGTTTTTACCACTAAAATCCGTGGTGGTAGACCCACTTATTGGGAGTTTTTAAAAGATAAACTTCTGATAATAAAAATGCTCCCGACACCTCTCGAGAGACCCTGAAATTTTCTAAAATAAGACTTCAATTACAAGCTCAAATGGGCCATAAGAGCCTAATTGGGCCTGAGGCCCCTAATCCTGTATTTAAAAATAGGTTATTGGACTTGGATTTAAGCCCAGCCCACTTGGCTTAATTAATGGGATCAATTAAGACACTGGTCTTGGGTTAAACTAATATCAACCTAATATCTTAATGGGCGTGCTTATATGGGCCTATTGGGCTTTTTGGTCCACATTTGGACTATACTGTAAAATGGCTAATAATAATAAAGTTATAATCCTAGATAAATTTAGTGTGAAATATTTTTATTTCAAGAGATTATGGATCTCATAGATCAAATAAATGTATTACATACGACTTATTTATATTTATGAGTTATCTTTATTTTTAACAGACTAGGAAAACCTATTGACCCCGTTCTACAATTTGTATAGGTCTCCGGTTGTTCGACGGCTTTACGCCCGAGTTCCTTATCTAACGATATTCTCTTCGACATCACTAAGTGAGATTCATAGCCTCGCTTTTTTTACACTTTAATTGTTTTTTAAACCCGCACGGGGAGATAACATGCTTGTTTTTAAATTGAACAAAGGAGATTGTATGCTAGTAGCCTTGATTATTATAAGTTAGATTAACTCGCTAGTAAAAAGACCCGCGGAAATCATGAATTGTTAATTGCCGGTAGATGGCATACGCTTATACATGGAATAGTACTATTTGGAGGCTGCCACCTCCAATCCGTGACGACTGGCTATCGTCAAGTGTCAGGAATATGACACAAAAACAGATGCGTCTGTATAGAGAATAATATGCAACTAATAGCGTGGGTGTATAGTAGGCATACTTGTGGGAACCCCAACATAATGATATGGTAACGTTCGATTCATGAGGCTTATAATAATCCCCCCTTTAACGTTGTCTGATCCACATCGTTATATCATGATGAATATTGAGAAATGATACTTGTGTTCGGAGATTAGATGTTGGGAACCCCAACATATTTTTATGGTTTTTATATATAAACTCTATGGATTCACTCAACATTATTGTTGACGTTTTAGCATGTTTTATCTCAGGTCCTTGAAGGTAATTCGGTGATGGAGATATTTGGAGATATTAATGAAACATATATTTTGAAGGCCCTTTTCAAGAAAATCATTCGAAGAATACATTTCAAAAATGTTGTATGAATTATGAATAGTTTAGGACCTATCGCTGTTAAATTTTATTTCGATTAAATGTGTTTTTAAACAACGTCTATTTCGAGTCCGTTTCTCTATGACTTGTGTTGTTGTATTAACAACAGTAGCACCCACAATTGACCATTCGATGTTATCGAATTAAAATGGGGGTGTTACAGATTGGTATCAAGAGCTTAAGTTATAGAGAACAAAAGATTTTCAAAAAGAAAAATGAACGAAAGAATTTTTGAAATCTTTTGACTATAACGGTGCAATAGAAATCTCCGAATTACCGACGGGACAAGAATGAGAAGGATTTATTTATCGATATATATATATGGAAAAATATATATATGTTGTAATATGAGATTTTCATTTATTTTGAATATAAATGTTGATTATGTGATTATTTTAATACTAATACGAGATATTTATAAGACGTGGATTGTCATGAAGAACCCTAACCCTCTTAACGAACCGAACGAAGCTATTCCCGAAGAAAACCTAGTTATTCCCGATCCGAACCAAGTTGTGGATGTCCATGATCCCAACTTAATGGTTGACATTTCGGACGACGTTAATTTAGTTGATTATGATGGTGATGATGAAGAAAACCCGGAAGAAGATCCGGAAGAAGAACCAGAACTGAATAATGGGCTTGTGAATCAATTTTCCCCACATGTTGACCCGCATCAGCCCGGTGTTATGATTGGTTGGTTAGAGGAGAATGCTGGTGTTAATAATGAGGATATTGAAGACAAAGATGTTGAGATTGAGCTCGATGACGATGCTGGGTTGATATTTCCTTATGAGGTGGAGGGTGACAAAACCCTGCCACATGGAGGTGTGTCATCCAATTCTAAGCCGCCTAATGCAGAGCCACCTAATGCAGAGCCACCTAATGCGGAGTCATTTGATGTTGTATCATCCGATTCTGAGTCAGAGGAAAAGGAGGCCGACGTTGCACCTGAGGACACTTTTGGGACTATTACCCAAAGGCCTTATGTTGTTCGCGACTTTCTGAGGAGTGTACTTGAGGTTGGAGAGCCACCTTCTGCTCATGACTCATCTTATGTCGGTGGATTGGCACCTTGGGCATTGAGACGTGATTTATAGGCGTCCCGTGCACGATCTAGAGTCACGGAAGCTGAGTTGGGAACATGTCAAACTGAGATTGCTCTGTGTGTTTTTCCATGCAATTGTGATCCATATTTATAGGGGATTTACTCAAAACCTATTCATGGAATTAATAAGAGATTAATGGCCAATTAATCTCTTCCATAATTATCCTTCATAATTTAGGAATTAGTGGTTACATGACCAAATTAAATATATGGTCATTAATGTAGTCAAATCTGCCACTTATATAGGCAAAAGATATTACAAAACATTTAATGTAGTCAAACCTGCCACTTAAATGTTTATAGCCACCCATTTAATTCTAACCACTAAAAGAGTCAGGGAAAATCAATGATTTGATGGGTGTACACTCTGTACCTCCAAACCTATTTTTAAGTATGATCCGATTCCCACAATTGCACTAAATTTCCAACACAAGCTTTGGGTTTGATCCTTGGATTGGTAACTCTGCGTTTAGCTCTTATTTCTCGATATTGTTTCGTGTTGATTCAAACCCAAATTGTAAAGTTTTTGACTGAATTCCTACTATTCCATCTGCTTTTGTCACACTTTCTCGTCTGGCTATTTTATATATGGTTGGGTTGGTTTGCCCCTAAACTATTTTAGGCTAGTTGATCCTCCATTCCTACAATTGGAGTCGGGTGTGGCATGGAAATTCAAGGACAACTAACGTGATTGAACTTCAAGAAATTCAAAAGTTTCTTTCAAACTTAAACAGTTTCTCAAATGATTAAGACTGTTGGCATTGCTTGATCAACATTTCGAAGCTCTTTTCAATTAAAGGTAAAAAGTCTCTTATTATCAATCATATCTTCTAAAATACGAGCTTTTACAATTAGATGGAATAAACTAGTGCCGATCAATGCAACATTGCTACTTGGAGAAATAAAAATAAAAAGATGCTAACAAGATCCTACTTGGATAATAAATGGATTGAATTAGACACGATAAGATGTATGGTGTGTTACTATAACCTTGAGATGGAATAACATATTCTTGTGAAGTGCAATGTTGCTATTCAACTTCACGAAACAACCTTTCTCCAATTAGACTCGATAAGTTGTATATTGTGTACGTCCTCAAATGGTGGAAGACACGCATAATTATACTACTTACGCCTACTAGATTGCTAATCCTTTCTAGATGCGCAAGTTTAACTCCATACACACCACCGTGTTTGATGCTATCGTTGAATCCACCCTTTGGATTCTTTGGAGATTTAGAGATGACTTTAATTTCCTTTTTGGCAAAAATACCAAGGCAAAAGTATCATTCTAAACATTATCAAGCATCTCATTTTCATTTGGATTTCGAATAGGTTTCGTAAGATCTCTATTGATTGGATAGATTGAATTTTTAATCCATTTCTATCCACCCTTAGATAGTTATTTTTTCTAGGTTTTTGTTAGGCTTTTTTTGTTAATCTTCTGACCTTGATAAAAACTACATTATATTATAGATATATATATAAATGTTGGTAGTAAAATATTTCAAACTCACGATTCTCAATTTTGTTTTTTAATATTAAAAAATATATAAAAAACAGACTTACAAAACACACCCTCATACTATGCGAGAAGTTAATAAAACGACCTTAAACTTTTACCTATTTACGACCTTTTTATATAACAAACTTTATTTATCAAATATGGTGCGTATATCTATCGATTCATTCGTAAAAAAATATGCTACTGAAAAGATCGTCGAATTGCGAATAAAACGAGCTCAATATTGCAATGTTTCTAACATACCTACGCTTTTATAAAAAATGTTGAAGTTTAATATATATTTTAAAAACTTACATGAATAGTCCCTGAGGTTATCGGAACCCCTCCATTGGTTCGAAGAAAACAACAAAATTTTAAGGGCTGTGATCGTTTTACTTGGGGACAAAGGCAAATTGATGGCCAGGATGATATTGAGCTTCTCCTCACCAAAGAAACATACTACATGAGCTGTCTCTACAAAGAAACACAAGACCTAGAATCTTCCTAGTTCTTGTATAAATATAGCAGTTGTAAGCCCCTAAGAGGGAGTGATATGTAATTTTTTTAACCTAGTTTAGTTCCAGTAGATTTTATGCACTTTTAAATTCCAAGTATGTTAATTTTTTTTTTAAGTTAATGAAATCCAAGTTTGTTCTTCTTTAAACCCTTTCCCAGTTTTTAAGTGTCTTTAAGTTTCAAAAGCCTTTCATAAGCTCTTCTAAGCTTTTATAACTCAGGGTGTTTTGGATAATAAGCTTTCTTCATAAGCTTATCTAAGATTTTTAAGTTTTCATTATAAGAAATTGGCATTTTTGAGCTTTTGGAAGATAACAAATAAGGAAGTGCTTATGGGTTCAGTAGAGTGGCTTATATTTATAAGCTGGGTAGGTTGTTTTAGAGCTTATTTAGGTTCATACACTCCTGTTTTGAGCAAGGAGCCAAGGATCAAAAGTAAGTTTCCTTTTTCATATTTTGCTTATTACTGTACAAGTGCTTATTAACTGCTTATTTTCTGTCTTTTTATGCTTATTTATGATAGTTTATGCCTGCTTATGCTTACTTAATGTTTTCATGCCGTCTATTTTAGTTTTGCTTTGAATCTGTCCTTTATATGCTCTTAAACTGTTTATCTCTTATTTTTCTGCTTATTTGCCATTGAATTGTTGCTTATTTATGCTTTGTTATGACGTTTAGTGCTTATCTTGCTTAGTTTTTTTGTTTAAAAGAGATTTGTGCGAATTTCTTAGTTAGTACTGGTAGTGTATTTAGTTAGTACTGGTAGTGTATTCAGTTAGTACTGGTAGTGTAATTTGTTAGTACTGGTAGTTCATGAGTAATACTGTTGGATTAATTTAGCTTATTTAAGTGCTTATTATTGATTGAAGTCTGCTTATAAGTGTCTTATATTGTTATTTGATGATCTGTTTTTAACAATTTAGGATCGAACCAGCTTGAAATAGAAAAAAAATGACTTTTGAAAACTTAAAGTGCTGTTTGGAACAAGCAGTACTAACCCATAATTAGTACTGCTAGTTTTCTTTTGGACTTTTACCCTAACAGTACTAACTCTAAGTTAGTACTGGTAGTGTATTTAAGTTAGTACTTTATGTATTTATGTTAGTACTGGTAGAGTTGTTTTAGTGCATTAGTGCATTTTTTCTTATTACCTATTGTTTTTCTGCATATTTAGGATTAGCAATAGCATTTTAAGTAGATTACTCATTTCGCTTATTGTCTTTAGTTTAGAGCTTATTAAGCTTATTTGCCCTTTTTAAAAAGATAATTTTAAGTGTTTTATTTTTTTTTAGCTTAATTGCCATTCTAGCTTATTCTAGTTTCTTATTGTTATGAGTGCTCATTAGGGGTAGTTAAATATCTGTTTTAGCTTAATTACTTAATTCTTATTTCATTGTGTTTTATTAAGCCTAGCAGTACTAAGTTGAAGCTAGCAGCACTAACTTTTTAAGTTAGTACTGCTGAGTCTTATTTGTTTTTCTAGCTTATCTGTCTTAAATTCTTAGCTTATTTTTGTCCTTAGCTGCTTAATAGGTGTATTGTAGGACATATCTTAGCTTATTTGTCATTTAGTCGCTTATTGTTGGGTTGTTTTTGCTAATACTGCCATTTTGTTTTGCTTATTTCAAGCTTATTTGCAAGTTACAAAATTTATTTTCCCTTTTTTTAAAGTTGCTTATTATTAGCTTTTTCAAAAAGTTATATATCATTTAGGGTTAAATTTTTGGATAATTTAGTTTTGTTTTAACTCACGTTTTTACTCTCCCGTCCATGTTTTAGGATTTACTCATTCTAGCTTTCGTTTTTAGGTTTTCCTTAATTGGTTTTTGCATTCTAATTAGAAAAACAAAATCCAAATCTTTTTCCATTCAAGCATCGTAATTCAAACCAACTTTCGACTTTCCAATTCGCTCCTCGTTGGGGATAAACGACCCGGGAATAATCCATATCATACTACTCTCGGTTTCATTGATTTATTTTTTAGATATACTTATTATATATATTTGTTATATTATTATATATAATATAAGGTTTAGTTAGGAATCAATCAATTTCTGGCGCCGCTGCCAGGGAGGATTGAAAGCGTTTGTCGTTTCGAAGCTTGATTATTTGTGCTTGAAGATTGTGAATATTTTTAAAAAAAAACCAAAAAAAAAAACCAAAAAAAAAACCCAAAAAGTACAAAAATATTTTTATTTTCTTTTTAGTATAATTATCATTTAAAGAAAAACTAAAAAAAAAAGAAAATCAAAAATATAAAAACATTTTCCTTAATTATCAATAAAAAATCTATCATCAATATAATTGCTTTAAACTGAAGCCTTATCATAATAATTCCCCCGAACCAAAGAATCCAAAACTTACCTTTTGTGTCACTTCATTGCGAGGTACGGTTCACCTTTTAAAAAGATAAACAAACTCAAAAGAGGGGTATAAGCGGGTTGTTCCTATGAAACTACGACCCAAAGGAAAAAGGTATTTAATAGCTTCGCGCTTTCCTATTCCTCCGCTCCTTTGTGCGTTTAATTTTCGAAGAGTTACCAGAGAAACTTGTCCGATTAGTCTGTTTAAGTTCTGTCTTAATTTCGTGTCCGTTATTAAAATAAATTGGAATTTTACTTTATAAATAAACCAAAAAGAAAAAAAAAATTAGTGTAAATTTTCTTTTTTTAGTGCATGCGCACTCGTTCCCAATCTCGTAATCTTCACCATCAACAACAACAAAGACCCCACCATCGGTTGTGAACCATTAAAATTTACCCCCCTGTGAAGAAGCCAATTGAAAAAGCCCAGCTCCTCCCTCCCCTAGCTCTGATGGAATATACACCGGACTAAATGCTCAATGCTCGAAGCACCCACCGAGGGTTACGAGGATGCCATCGTTGTGCCCGAAATCACCGCGGACAACTTTGAGCTTAAGCACGGTCTGCTTAAACCTCGGTTCAAAACAAAGCATTCTTTGGACATGACAAAGAAGATCCTCATGCCCACATCCGATATTTCAACAAGATCACTTCTACGATGAAGTTCCCGAACGTCCCGAGTACGTCGGTAAAGCTTATGCTTTTCCCATTTTCCCTCGAGGGGGCAGCCCGGATTTGGCTTGAGAAAGAACCCCCTCGATCGATTCAAACATGGGATGATCTTGTTTCGAAATTCATCAACAAATTTTTCCCTCCGTCTAAAACAACAAATCTTCGAAATGAAATCACGAGATTTCAACAAAGATTTGATGAGACGTTTTATGAAGCATGGGACCGATTTAACGATCTTCTTCGGGCATGTCCACATCATGGATTTTCAGAATTGCATCAACTCGATACATTCTACAATGCCTTGAACTCTAATGATCAAGATTCATTAAATTCCGCCGCGGGTGGTAACTTTTTGGATAAAATGCCTCGTGATTGCCTAAGAATCATTGAAAGCAAATCCAAAGTTCGTAATTCACGTAACAAACCGGTTGTTGCCAAAGTGAGTTCGAGCACTTCCACCCCCGGAATTTCTTCCGATGTTGCTGAGCTGAAAGATATGGTGAAAGCCTTACTTCTTGATAAGAAAAATCAATCTCCCGCTCCTACTTCCGTAAAAGCGATTGAGGAAAGTGTGTTACTGTTGCGGTGGTTTCTCATTCTACCAAACTTGTCACAAGCCACCACTGGCAATGTTTATCGAGATAAATATTCAAGAATAGTCCCTCAGCAGCCCACTAACTACAAACAAGGAAACACCGGGAGATCGAGCCCCGATTGCAATCCAAATTCGCCCTCCCTCCCGGTTTTTCTCACCGTTCAAAACAATCATAAGTGCAAAAATCAAGGAAACAATCAGAATCGTTACAACCAAAACCGGGGAAATTTCAATCAAGCTTCAGCTTACCAACCCCCGGTTCATCAAGGTCAAATCTATCGACCTCAGGTTGTTCAATGCAAACCCTCCTGCTTATCAGCTCCCGCCTATCAAGCTCCAGCCCCTCAAATTCAAGGTGTATCAAAGGAAGATTTCTAAGCCTACATAAAGGCTAATGATGCTGTGATGAGGAACATGCAAACTCAAGGTCAAAAAATGCAAAATCAATTGACCAATCTCACGGACATGCTTTCCAAATTTGTCACTTCCAATACCGCCTCTACTTCGGGAACTCTCCCTAGTAACACTGTTACTAACCCGAAGGAGGACTTGAAATGTATTACCACTCGAAGTGGCGTTGCTTACAAAGGACCCACGATTCCTATTACTTCTTCTCCAAAAGTAATGGAACATAAGACCGAGGTCACAAAGGACACGATGCTTCCTACTAAAAACGGAAGCACCGAAGACGTCCAACCTCCGGTTGTCCCTGTTGTCCATCATGAATCAATCTCTGAGCCCATAAATGCTCCCGTTAGTGCTTCGATGCCTAACCAAAAAGCATCAATTCCATTTCCTTCAAGAAGAAATGATGAAAGACGTCGTGAAAAAGCTAACGACCAAATTGAGAAATTCTACAAAATCTTTAGAGATTTGAGTTTTGAAATTACTTTATACGTGATGCCTTGTTGCTTATGGTGCCAAAATTCGCCTCGACTCTAAAAACCTTAATCGGAAACAAAGAAAAGTTGAGTGAAATGGCTAGAACTCCATTGAACGAGAATTGCTCAGCGGTCATCCTCAACAAGTTACCAAAGAAACTTGGAGACCCTGGCCGATTTCTTATTCCATGTGAATTCTCTGGGATTAATACATGCAACGCCTTACCGATCCTTTGGCGCACGCATTAAATCTTATCCATAAGTTCGTATGAAAAATCTCTCACTTCCCGGAACTAACCCCGACTTCATGACGCTAGAGCAGCGGACCGGTTCGATCTCTGAACCGATCGGTAGTCGTGAAGATGTCTATGTAACGTAAGAAAGTTCCAATTTTCCAGCATATTTTGTGGCTAGATTTTTAAGCCAGACCCCCGAGTACCTTTTAATTCTCGGGAGAAGTTTCTAAAGACCAACCGTGCATTGAAGATGTAATACGAAGGAAAAATAACCCATTCGTGTTGGCCAGAAGAGCCCATTACATTCATCTGACCAAACGTCGAGATACACGGCTAATTACAATCATAAGACGGTAAACCGCATTGACGTCATTGATAGGGCTTTGTTGAAGAAATACTCTCAAGAAGTTCTTGGTTTCTCAAATGTGATCTCAGAGTGGTAAATCCCACTCCCTTACTACGATCCAATTGTTTCTACTTCATCTTCGACGTTAACTCATAGGGGACAGTAAATTTCTCCTTTTCAAGAAGCAGACTCTTTTCTTGCTATAGAGGATTAATCCAACCTTCACCCGGAAGTTGAATCCAATCTATTATGACCCCTGAATAGGGGACATTCATCCCTCGAAAGCAAATCCTTAATAGTGATTCCTTCACCACCTCCGAACCAAGGAAATTATTTGCTGGAAATCATAAAAGATCTTAAAATTTGTGAAGCAAACAGTGAAAAATCTTCAGTCAATGAGCCCCCTAAGGTTGAACTCAAGGACTTGCCACCTCATTTAGAATATGCATTTTTGGAAGGTAACGACAAGTTGCCCGTCATAATTGCAAAAGATTTAAAGAATGAGGAAAAGGCCGCTCCGATCAAGGTTCTAAAGTCCCATAAGCGAGTCATCGCTTGGAAACTTTCTGATATTAAGGGTATTAACCCAGAGTTTTGTACCCACAAAATTCTCATGGAAGAGGACTACGAACCAACGGTTCAGCATCAAAGGCGGGTAAATCCAAAGATCCATGACGTCATCAAAAAAGAGGTTGAAAAACTTCTTGATGCTGGGTTAATTTATCCGATCTTTGACAGTCCATGGGTGAGCCCGGTGCACTGTGTACCGAAGAAAGGTGGCATGATCGTCGTTAAAAATGAGGAAAATGATTTAATACCGACTCGATTGGTCACAGGGTGGAGGGTGTGCATTGACTATAGAAAGTTGAATGAAGCTACCCGAAAGGACCACTTTCCATTGCCCTTCATGGATCAGATGCTCGAAAGACTCGCGGGAAATCAATACTAAGTTTCTCGATGATGTTCGGGTTCTTTTCAGGATTCCCATAGACCCGAAGGACCAAGAAAATACACACCTTTACCTTGCCCATACAGAACGTTTCCTATCCGCCAGCATCCTTTGGCTCTGCAATGCAATATGCACCTAGCACGTTTCAACGATGAGATGACAATCTTCATGACATGAATCGAAAAATGACAAATAGGAAGTCTTTATGGATGACTTTCTACTACAGCCTACCCATTGAAAAAAAATGTTAAAACGGTGTGAAGACAACACAATTTGGTCCTAAAAACTGGGAAAAAGCCATTTTATTTAATGGTAAAAGAGCGGGCATTGTTCTTGGACACAAAATCTCTGTCGGAATTGAGGTAGTCCGAGCTAAAGTTGACGTTATCGCCAAGCTCCCTCACCCGACTACTTGAAAGGTGTCCCTAAAGTTTTCAATGGACACCTGGATTTTTAAACCGAACGTTTCATACAAAGTTTTCAAAAATAAGCCCCGCCCATTGACTCACACTCTTGAAAAAGAGACTTCATTTTTCTCTAAAAGAAGAGTATCGAATCCTTTATTACACTTAAAAAAGAAAATTGACCGAGCTCCCAATTTTGATTGCTCCCGACTGGGATTTTTTGCCCTTCGAACTCATGTGTGATGCAAGCGACTTTTGCATAGTGGCAGTCCTAGGGCAACGAAAAAAACAAGCATTCCAACAATTCACTATGCCAAAGCAAAACCATGACTGAAGCTCAAGCACACTGACACTACAACTGAAAAAGACTTGCTTGTCGTAGTGGTACGCTTTTGAGAATTTCTCGGTTCATATCCTATCTTCGGTTTTGTCCAAGAGCATAGTGTATACCGACCACTCTGCTATAAAGTATCTCTTCGCTAAAAAGGAATGCAAAGCCGAACGATGCGGTGGATTCCTTTTGCTCAAGAATTCAGATGTTTATCCATCCGAGACAAAAAAGGCCAGAAAATCTGGCCCGCCGATCATCTTTTTCCAGACTTGAAACCCTCATTCAAGATAAACTCGAGAACAAGGAAATCACGGAAACATTTCCTCTCGACACTCTTTGGATCGGTTGCCTCTTCATGTTTGATAGAACCCCAGGTTTGCAGATTTCGTAAATTACCATGAGGGGGAACTTCATTGTTAAGGGAAGTCATCACAGCAGAAAAACAAGTTTTTCAAAGATGTCAAACACTACTTCTGGGATGTCCCTTCGTGATCAAATCTGTCGCGATCACAATTAGCCTCGGTGGTGCACGGCAAAGAACTCTTGACATCTTCGAAGCTTTGCCACAATGGACCCACCGGGGAACATCACGGTGCAAACACACCGCCAAAAAGGTATTGAATTCCCGGATTCTTTTGGCCTCCAATTTTAAAGATCTCACAGAGTTGGTTAAAAATTGCGACTCGTCCACGTTAGGACACGGAAAAATTTTCACAAGGTGATGAGATGCCGCCCTCAAAATTCCATCCAAGGTTTGTGGAAATCTTTGACGTTTGGGATAGACTTCATGGGAACCGATCCCATCATCAACAGGAAACAATACATAACTTGGCTAGTCGACTACCTCCAAAATGGGTTAAAGCAAAAGCGCTCCCCACCAACGACGCCCGAGTAGTTTGCAAATTTCTTAAATCTCTCTTTGCCAGATTCGGTGCCCCTCGTGCCATCATCAGTGATCGGGGAACACATTTTTGCAATCACCAGTTTGCAAAGGTCATGCTTAAATATGGAGTCACTCATTGTCTCTTCACCGCGTATCACCCACAGACAAGTGGGCAGGTTGAGGTATCGAATCATGGCTTAAAAAGAATTCTTGAAAGGACAGTGGGCGACAATCATGCCTCTTGGTCGGACAAACTAGATGACGCTCTCTGGGCCTTCCGTACATCGTACAAAACACCCATCGGGTGCACTCTGTACAAGCTTGTATATGGAAAGGCATGTCATCTGCTGGTTGAGTTGGAACACAAAGCCTACTGGGCCCTTAAACATGCAAACTTTGATCTCAAAACCACAGGAGATCAACGCAAAGTTTAACTTAATGAATTAAGTGAACTGCATGATCAAGCCTATGAAAATTCTTTGATTTACAAAGAGAAAACTAAGAGGATCCATGACGCAAAGATCGGATCATGAACGCAATGATCCAAAAAACCGTGTTTTCAACGTCGGTGATCAAGTCCTCCTCTTTAACTCAAGACTGATAATTTTCTCTGGCAAATTGAAATCCCGCTGGTCAGGACCATTCATCATTGTTCAAGTCTTTCCGTATGGCGCTGTTGAGTTATCCTAAAACTCCGAGCCAAACTTCAAAGTAAGGGTCATCTCCTAAGCATAATTTTGGATGGGGATGTCCTGCTTGGGATATTCCGGATCTCCTAAACCTTCCTAGGACAATTAAATTCGGAGGTTTGGGTCCAAGCTTTAATGACCCTAAACAAGCGCTTCGTGGGAGGCACCCCATGCTTATCCTAGTTTATCCGTAGTAGTAGTATGCTAGCTTAGTAGTAATGAATAAGTGTTTTTGTGGTGAGGAGGCTTGCCTCTTTCCTTTTCCATGTTTTGTGTTTTGTGTTATATTGTCCAGGATGTCCCGGATTTTTGAAGCCTCTCGTGCTCGCGGTTTTTGTCCTTCGATCACAAGAGCTTCAAATCCTCAGCTTCATTTTGGGAATCCGATATCCAAATCTTATCGACTAACGTTTATCTTTAAGCATAATTCATAAACGGCTTAGGATTTGCGTAGAAACCCTTTGTAAAAACATTGAGGACAATGTTTCATTCTAGTATGGGGGGATCTTCGATTTGATTGTGCCTGCAGCCGTTGTTTTCACGTAATCCCGTTTTTACCACCAAAATTTCAAAAAAAATGAAAAAATTTAAAAAAATTTCAAAAATAAAATAAGTGTTTTGTCACAATTTTGACTTTCCTGCTGGGTAGAATAAGAGTAAATTTTAACTCGATCGAGCGTGTTGAGCTCTAGCTTGTTCCTTAACATTTAGACTAAGCATTCGCGAATATTCGCGAAGAACGAAAAATGATAGTGTTAATTATGAGTGGGATGCTAAACAAGGATTATTGGATAATTTAAGAGCTCTTGTGTGTAATTTGTCGCTTTTTATCCCACATAAGCTCTTAACCTGATTAATATACGTGTTACTTTGGAGCTTAACTTAAATCAATAATTTTTATGTAGTATATAGCAAAAACTTTAGCCTTAGTTCAAATTTATACTTGAATTTTTCAAAAAGATGTCTTCCCTATATCATATAAAAAAAATTTTAAAAAATGAAAAAATGATGAAAAATGAAAAAATATAATGAATATAAACTGTGGGCTGATAAAAGTTTGCTGCATCTTGCCGGCTCACAACCGATGTTGCAGCCTTCTAAAAGGTCGAGGGTTACAATTGCATAAGTGTTTATATTTAAGTGTGACTTAATAAATGTAAGATCTCTTTTTGTTAAATTCAAATATGCTTTTGAACTTTGGCTATTCTATTTTATAAGCTATGTATATACGGAAAACCTGTAGGTTTTTTGGACACCTAAGGTCCGTGAGGCCGTTACTAGTCTCTGTGGAGGCATGTCAAAAGCCTGGTCACTTAAACCGCAAGGTTGAGGATATGCCGAGGACGAAAAGTCGGGCTATTGATAGTGAATGATCTCGCCTTCAAACTCATTATTCTCGGGTAGAACGTGAAACATGGAATTTTGCAAAACATTGATCCAAAGTTGAAATTCAAAATAGCACATACACCTAAGATATAATAATTGTCGGGAGTGAAAAGTTCACAAGTTGCAAATATGAGTAGTGTTAGCATCTTAACTTATGATTAACTATGATTTCGTTTTAAGCTTGGTTTGGAATAAGTGAAAAGTCAGGGATGATGAATTTATCCTTTTTGGGGCATTCTCGGATCGAAATGCATCTTGTTCTATGATCCCTAAAAATTATAAAATAACGAAAGTCAAACATTCTAGTTAGTTGCTTAATATATGAAAAGTATAAAAAAAATGAGAAAAATGAAAAATACAAAAAATATGTGTAGGAATAAGAGTATATATAAAAAAATGGTAAAGACGGGGGCTTTTCAAAACTTATGAGTCTTTAAATTCCCCTTGGCGAACACTTAGCTACTTTTCGAGGTTATTAGTCGAGGGGAATCGAGATTCTTAGTTTTCTAAGTGCTTACTTCATAGCATTGCGTGTGGACACGGCAATGTCTTAGTATGGGGGATTTTGGTATGCGTTTAATCACACATACCTTTCACCATTAAAATCGGACTTAAATGACCCAAGACGTACCAAAAATACATTGTATTTGTATGTTTTCACTTATTTTGTGCAGGAAACGAATATCCGACAAAAGGACGAAAAATTAAGCAAAAACGGACAAAACCAAGCACGGAATGGAAAAGCATGGAAAAGACAAAGTTAATCAAAGTCAAAGTCAACCCCGACAAAGTCAAAGTCAAGAAGTCATCAAGTCAAAGAAAATACAACTTTAGGGAACAAATTTGCCAAATCCTAAAGTTGTATAACAAGGATAAAAACTACAAGGACTGAAGTTGTAATCATGCCATATATAACTTTAGGGGGCCATTTCTGCCAAACCCCTAAAGTTATATAACAAGGGACCATGTTTGCAATACATAAATACAAGATGAGGGGCCTTTTCTGCCAACTCCTCAAAGAATCAACCCACAAGGACTTTCAATGTAATATATCAATATAACATGAGGGACTGAAGTTGCCAAGTACCCAAACCTTCACCCCTGTCACTTTTATAAACCCTTTTTCCCGCCAATGAACAGTACCCAAGTACTGTTCATTGTCTCCTACCCCTGGCAACCAAACAAAAACTCATTAAACCTATAAACCCCACACCCTACATGGATCAATGAACAAGCTGGCAATCCTGAACCCCTCCATTGGTTCAAAGAAAACAACAAGAATTTCAAGGGTTTTGATTACTTCGACTTGGGCTCCAAGGCTATTGAATGGCCAAGATGACTATTGCATCTCACTCTCACAACAAACACACATCTCCAACCTCTCACAAAGAAAGCACAATGGGAAGAGGACAAAGACCAAAGAAGAGAAAGACTCACTAGCTCATTTCTATATATAGGGCTTTTGTAAGATTTGAAGTTATGATATGTGTTTTTTTTAACATAGTTTAGTTTCAGTTTGTTTTTATCTTTATGCACTTTTAAAATTTCAAGTATTGTAATTTCCTTTTGAGTTAATGAAAAAATTAAGTTTTTAAGTAAAAAATCTAAGTTTCAATTCCTGTGTTTCCTTATTGTCTCAAAGTATCTCAAAGCTGTTTTAAGCTCTCATTTAGGCATTTAATCAACCTCTGTTAACTTAAATATAAGTTACTTAAGGAAATTGTAAAAATCTTAAAAATATCAAAAATCACCAAAAATCTTGAAGAACACATGGAGCACGGCAAATTTTGGATGGCCGTAGGTTAGAGTCTCTTGGGAGATACATAGGTTGTTTAAGGACTGGTTGGAGTCCTTAAAATCATTCTCATCTAGCTAAGGACTCTTTGTAAGCCTTCTTTTTCATATTTTTGCATTTCATTGTAGCTTTGCTTATTTTGTGCTTATTGTTGCTTATCCTGCTTATTTATGCTTGTCTTTATACTTATTGACTTTCTTTGATGCTTATCTGCCTTTATTTTTAGTTTTGCTTAAATCTGCCTAAACTTGCTTGAAATTGCTATTTGCTTATTGCTTATTTTAAGTGCTTATTCTTATTTGTAGCCTGCAAATTTTTGCTTAGTCTTGCTTTGTTATCATTTGTCTTTAAGTATCTTTGTTTAACTCTTAAAAAAAATCAGCTTAAAATGGATTGTGATTACTTAAGGGGGTGTTTGGGATAAGGATTAAAAAACGGGTCAAAACTGTTAAAGACCCATTGGGTCATTTGGTCATCTTTGTCAAGCATCATTGAGACATTTAAGATCTGTTTTTAAAAGTGTTAAGT
>BQNB010087379.1:0-24546 GCA_026074375.1 Tanacetum coccineum
GTTTGACGACAGAAGAACTTTCAACAACAACAACAACTACCGTAACACCAACACCAGCAACCGTTACAATAATCACCAACCATAATAGAATAGAAGACAGGAAACCTTCAGGTTTTATGCTGTCACTCCAACTAAAAACAATGGGTATATTGGAAACCGTCCCTTGTGTAAGAAATGCACTCTGCATCATACAGGACCTTGCACTGCTAAGTGTAATACTTGCAACAAGGTGGGCCATCTAACCAAGAACTGCAGAAACAAAGGGCCAGCCACTGGAAGTAATCTGCTATGAGTGATAGTTACTTGTCATGCATGTGGAGAGAAAGGGCATTATGCAAATCAGTGCCGAAAGACCCCGAAAAACAATTCCCAGGGAAGAGCCTATATGTTGAGGGATAGCAATGCTCACTAAGACCCAAACGTAGTCACGGGTATGTTCCTTCTAAACCAACATCTAGCTAGAGTATTATTTGATTAGGGAGCCGATAAAAGTTTCGTATCCATATCTCTTGCCTCTATGCTAAATATTCCACCTATTACAATAGATACCTTCTACAATATCGAAATGTCTGACGGAAACTTAGTAAGTACAAACACCGTTATTCAGGTGAACTACTGATATTGTTAAACCAAACCTTTAAATTGATCTATGTCGATCAACTCGGTTTAGTTTCGACGCCATCATTGTTAGATTGGTTATCCAAGTATCATGCTAGAATTATTTGTGGACAATGAAAGTCATCCACATCCCAATCAACGGTGAAACTTCGATCATCCAAAGGTGACCAAAGTAAAAACCCCCTGACTAAGTCTCATATCTTGTATAAAAACCGAAAGATATATATCCCGAGGTTGTCAAGTTTTCGTAATCCAAGTAATGGAAAAGAAGTCAGATAAGAAAAGACTAGAAGATATCCCAGTAGTCAGAGAATTCCCATAAGTTTTTCCTAAAAATCTGCCTGGCCTTCCTCTTGTTCGCCAAGTAGAATTCCAAATCGATCTAATTCCATGAGCGGCACCTGTAGCCCGAGCACCTTATATATTAGCTCCTTCAGAAATGCAGGAACTATCTAACTAACTTCAAGAGTTAGCAGACCGAGGTTTTATTCGACCAAGTACTTTGCCTTGGGGAGCTCCTGTCTTATTTTTCAAAAAGAAAGACGGATCTTTTAGGATGTGTATCGATTACCGAGAGTTAAATAAACTTACCCTAAAGAATCGATACCCATTACCCAGGATTGATGACTTATTTGACCAACTTTAAGGTTCGAGTGTCTACTCAAAGATTGACTTAAGATCATGTTATCATTAAATAAGAGTCAGGAATGAAGATATTCCTAAGACTACTTTTAGAACAAGATACGAACATTATGAATTTCAAGTGATGCCATTTGGTTTAACTAACACGCTTGCTCTATTCATGGATCTCATGGAATCGGTGTGTGAAATCTATTAGATAAATATGTAATTTAGTTTCTCGATGATATTCTCATCTATTTCATAACAAAGAAGAGGCATGCAAAATCGTTGAGAATAATCCTAGAATTACTCAAGAAAGAGAAGTTGTATGCCAAGTTCTCCAAGTGTGATTTCTGGATTCGTATCATGCAATTTCTTGGACACTTAATTGATAGTCAAGGACTTCATGTTGACCCCGCCAAGATTGAAGCAGTTAAGAATTGGACATCTCCTACTACACCCACATAAATACATCAATTCTTAGGACTTGCCGGCTATTATCAGAGATTTATCAAAGATTTCTCGAAGATTGCAAAGTCTTTGACGGAATTAACCTAGAAAAACAAGAAGTATATTTGGGGGAAGACAAGAGTCGGCTTTCAACTGCTAAAACAGAATTCTATGTCTGCATCCAATCTTAGCATTACCAGAAGGAAATGACGATTTTGTTGTTTACTGTGATGCATCCCATCAAGGTCTGGGAGCGGTGTTAATGCAAAGAGAGAAGGTTATTGCATATGCATCCTGACAACTTAAGCCTAATGAAGAAAACTATACCACTCATGATCTCGAATTAGGAGCAGTAGTGTTCGCTCTTAAAATCTCTTAAAATCTGGAGACACTATCTATACGGTACAAAGTGTACAATTTTCACTGATCACAAAAGCCTTCAACATATTCTTCATCTGAAAGAATTAAACATGAGGAAACACCGTTGGTTAGAATTGCTTGCAGATTATGATTGTGAGATCCGCTACCATCCTAGAAAAGCAAATGTCGTGGCAGATACCTTAAGCCGAAAGGAACCACTCCGAATTAGATCATTAATCATGACCATTCATCCAAAATTACCAACTCAAATCCTCGAAGCTCAAATCGAAGCAATCAAGGAAGAGAACAACAAAGCCGAAAACCTACGAGGGATGGACAAATCATTTGAAATTCGTCCTTATGGAACTCGTTGTATCAAAAATCAAAGTTGGCTACCACTTTTCGATGGTTTGAGAGACTTAATCATGCATGAGTCTCATAAATCAAAGTATTCCATTCACCCTGGTTCTGACAAAATGTACTAGGATCTAAAGAAACTCTATTGGTGGCCTAACATAAAGGCAATCATCGCAGAATATGTTGGCAAATGTTTGACATGTTCTAGAGTTAAGGCAGAATGTCAGAAGTCATCCGGCTTACTGGTACAACCACAGATTCCTATGTGGAAACGGGAAAGAATAGCAATGGAGTTCGTTACAAAACTTCCAAAAACATCAAACGGACATGACACAATTTGGGTCATTGTCGACCGCCTTACAAAATCTGCACATTTCATACCTACCCGAGAGACAGAGAGTATGGAAACCCCTACCAGGTTGTACATCAAAGAAATAGTCTCCCGGCTTGGTGTGCCAATATCCATCATCTCGGATCGTGACAGTCATTTCACATCCAGATTCTGGAAATCACTACAAAGTGCCTTGGGTACTCAATTAGACATGAGAGAGTTCATATATGATCTTAAGAGTATTATGAACATTCTAATACAGATTATAAGTTTATGGAACAAGATCTAAGCTTACTTGAGCTAGAAATTATGAGCTTAGGGACTTCATGATTATTTTTAGATTGATTATTTTTAGATTATACTTATTATATATCTAAATTTAGAAAAAGGATTTGTTAGCTAGAAAATAAAAAGGGTCGTTTTTAGGGTTTTAATAAAAAAAACATGGGTTTGAGGATTCAAAGCTTCAAACAAGAGTTCATATATGATCTTAAGAGTATTATGAACATTCTAATACATATTATAAGTTTATGGAACCAGATCTAAGCTTACTTAAGCTAGAAATTATGAGCTTAGGGACTTCATGATTATTTTTAGATTATACTTATTATATATCTAGAAATTACGGCATATCATCCCGAAACCGATGGACAAAGTGAAAGGACCATTCAAACACTCGAAGACATGCTTCGAGCCTGTGTTATAGATTTTACAAAAGGATGGGAAAGACACTTACCATTGGTAGAATTCTCATACAATAACAGTTATCATGCCAGTATCAAGGCAGCACCATTTAAGGCACTTTATGGTCGAAAGTACAGATCACCTATTTGTTGGGCCAAAGTTGGAGATGTTCAACTTACAGGACCAGAAATAATCCATGAAACCACTGAAAAGATAGTGCAAATTCGACAACGCTTGCAAGCTGCAAGAGACCGGCAGAGAAGTTATGCCAATATAAGATGAAAGCCTTTAGAATTTCAAGTTGGAGATCGTGTTATGTTAAAAGTATCACCTCATAAAGGTGTCATTCATTTTGGAAAGCGAGGAAAGCTTAACCCCTGGTACATTGGACCATTCAAAATCCTTGAACGGATTGGCCCAGTGGCATACAAACTAGAGCTTCCTGAAGAGCTTAGTAATTTCCACAATACCTTCCACGTTTCTAATCTAAAGAAATGCTTATCTGACGAATCCCTTGTCATTCTAATGAAAGAGCTTCGGCTCGATGACAAACTCAACTTTGTGGAAGAACCAGTGGAAATTATGGATCGAGAAATCAAGCAACTGAAACAAAGTCGTATTCCTATAATCAAAGTAAGATGGAACTCTAAAAGAGGACCAGAATTTACATGGGAACGCGAAGATAAAATTCGTGCCAAGTATCCACATCTGTTTTAAAACACCACTCCGGAATCCAACTAAATTTCAGGACGAGATTTCTTTTAAGGGAGGGAGACTATAACAACCTACAATTTTCATCAATATAATTATCGATTTATTAAATTAGATGCACTGTAATATCCATCAATTAAATTAGATGCACTGTAATATCCATCTATTATATATATACCACCTTTTTACATGGAAATTTTTACTTTATCTCATTATGCAATGTAACTTGCATCTCTAAAGTAAACGAGCTCACGCAACCTCTACCAATGCCATCTCTATCTATGTTTATATCATGTAAACATCCTAATATGTCAAGTCTATATCTTAATATCATTTTTACAAAGCACATTATTCATTTAATGTACTTTTCAAAATGTTATATCAAAACAAGCATTAAACGTTAACGTTTACATCAAAACCCTAATTATATGTAATGTATACATATAAAATGAATGTACAAGCCTTCAAAGCATGTGTACAAGTGTACAATGCATAATATTTGAATCATATTTTCCCTCCAAGTCAATGTACAACTCATTTAAGCTCAATGTACAAATCAATAATGCCTAAAAACCTAATTAGGTTATTTAAGCTCCTAAATCATGTTTAAACTTTACCATCACTTTAGTATAAGGTACAAGCACTTAATGCATGACTTTTAAACCCTAAACCTAATCCCTAAATCATTCTAAAACCTAATCTAAAACCCTAAAACCTTAAACCCTAAATTTCAATTATAACCCATAACAACTAAACCCTAAAACTTAATCCTAAGCCCTAAACCCTAATCCTAAACACTAAACCATAATCCTAACACTAATCCTAAACCTTAATCTATCCTAAACCCTAGCCCTAACTCGAAAAATAAAGTCCAAAACCCTAAACGAGCCCTAAATGGACCCGATACACCTTTCGTTTCCATTTTGAGCCCCATTTTGAAACCCAAGCTCCCTCACCCTTATGTCACCAAGCAGCTTACAAGCACCTCTACCTCCTCCCTTGGCCACCAAGTTGGCCAAGTCACCTCCTTGTCACCCTTGTTTAGTTGTGGCCTCCAAACACCCCTTCAACACCTTCCTCCTTGCTTAGCTACTATCATAGCCTCCCATACTCATCACTAGGCATCCTTAGTCATCATACTACAGATCCTATCCTTGAATCCCCAAGAAAACTTGGACACCAAGGGTGTTTTCACCCTATAAATAGCTAAACCATACAACACTTTCAAATCATCCCTCAAACTCATCTCACACACTCAAATGAAGTTCTATCCTTTCCATAGCAGCAATAGAATATCAATAGAAGTCTCTAAGCTCATAATAGAAGCTAAGAAGCAAGAAAAACAAAGCCTTGAAGTCATTACTAGGCGTACGAACCCGAAAACCCCATTTTGACCCATTTTAGCTCAAGTAAGCCTAAGATCTTGTTCCATAAGCTTATATTATGTATTAGAATGTTTATAATACTCTTAAGATCATATATGAACTCTTGTTTGAAGCTTTGAATCCTCAAACCCATGTGTTTTTTATTAAAACCCTAAAAACGACTCGTTTTGATTTTCTAGCTAACGAATCCATTTTCTAAACTTTTGTTACGTTAGAGCATCTTATTTTAGCTCATTCTAATAAGATATAACCTGAAAATATCATCGAGTTCCAAGTTAACTCCAAGGCATATCTCGCTAGATGCTTAAGCCATGATACATGATCGTCTTAATCATTTTCGTTATCTTCTTCATCGTTATCACTCCAAGAACCTCCATCGAATGCTCTTTGGTTATTTTCCTTCGGTGGTTTCAGACACTCTCTGATAAGATGATTTGGATCACCGCATCTAAAGCACTTCCTATCTCGACTTCTTTGGAACTTCTTTTTATCATTTCGTGGTTGTCTTACAAATCTTCCTCTTCTCTTGAAGAACTTCTTGAAGTCTTTAACCGCCATGGTGTACTATTTCAAAATCTTTTTAATAATCATCTCATGAACTTTTTTGGTTCCCGATGAGTTCATCAAGAGATAGTGATGTCAAGTCTTTCGACTCTTCAATCGCCATGACCTTTGCTCTCCATTTAGGATGTAGAGCCCTAAGAAACTTTCTAACATAGTTCTTGCTAGAGTAACTGATGACATCAAATAACATCTATTTTATAGCATCATTTATCCCATGATATTAACCCATTTTGTATGGTTATTTCAAAGAATTGTTACTTAATTGTTTATATTTGAGAATTGCAGTAATTATGGAGTAATTGGTGAAAGATAGCAAAAGGCGCGCATTCTGGAGCTTAAATGAAGATATATTGAAGATTACTATCACCAATATGCCATATCCATCAAGGAAGATACGGCGTATCCATGCCTGCACTCACCAAAGACCACAGAGGAATAAAGATCAATACGCCATATCCAGAGGACTTAATACGCCGTATTCAAGATATGGAATCAATATAATATTCTAGAAGATATCAAGCGTGGTCCCTACTCCAAGAAATACCCAATACGCCGTATCCAACTCATGGATACGCCATATCCAACCGACTTCCAGACCTTATAAATAGAAAACTCAAAAACAAGTTTTAAGTGTGCTAAATCATATTCTCGATACCTAAACTATAAAAGTCGATTTTTAGAGGAGAAAAAGAGCAGAATAGGTCGAGCAACGTATTCAATTCCATAGGAGACAACATGCAATTCCATATACTTTAGTAATCGTTCAGTTTTTGGTATCATTCGTTAACTCGGTTAGTTTACCTTGGCTAAATAATTACTCTTGTATTTATTATGACATTTGAAGGCTAATACCTTCGGGTATTAGCCATTATTATGAAGATCTGAATGTTTGGTATTTGTTTATTTTGATTTCTTGATTTATCATTGAGTGCTTGTTTATGTTTATCAATTTATACTTGTTTACGCGTTTTTTTATGTGGCCTATCATTCAACTCGATCTAGTGAAGTAGATCTAGAGTCCGGGATAGCTCTCCATATAATAATGTATACATCTAGAATCATAGTTACATAAATATTGTCCTTCTAAGTCTGTGTCTAGGAAATGCTTTAGGCTTAACTAGTTAATTGGATATTGCCAATGGTTTATTGATCGTGTTGACTAGCAGGTGACCTAGATAATTCAACAAGTAACGTTCTGATTCCATTGGATAGTTGGAAAAGTGGACTACTAGTGTATAAATTATCATTAAGCGGTAAGTGGGTAAAGTCTTTATGAGCTAGGATTTAACAAGATTACCATTGCCTTAATCCTTAAGATAGATTATAATAAGCAAATAAGGATGCTTTATGTGGATGCTTTAATTATGACAGGATTAATGTGTCTAGGTCTTAGGATCATGTAACGCCTAAGTCTAAGAATGATATGCCACATCAAGAGAAGAAATCATTGCACTTAATAAACAAACCAACATTCTAATCGGATTAATAATGGTTAATACATTTTTCTTATATAAGGTTCGACAGCTCTTTTATCTTTTGTTAATTAGCTTGCCTGGGTAAAAGTGCCTTGAATTGATTTTAGACACCAACCAAACCGTGCTAGTCTCTCAGGCTGAACACCCCCCTTTTCCGTTAGAATTAGGATATTAGACTGACATAGGTTTAACATAGGTTTAGAATAGAATAGAATTAACATAGATTAGATAACCAAGATATTAATTAAATTGATAGATTTAACCTCGCTTCAAGTGTTCAAAACCCTACTTACCGATTGGGTACACTGCCCGTTAAAGTGTTGTTTTTGGTTTAGTCAGCAAAATATAAATTTAAAACTTGAATCAATAAAATATACACCACACAACGACACGCCAAGTTTTGGCGCCGTTGCCAGGGAGTGAAAATTAATCTTGATTTTTATTTTGATATTTTGGTTTTTAACATTAGATTAGATCTAACCCTTAGGATTAGTGTAATTTAGATTAGTGTATATTCTTGTATATTCTGTAATATTTGTATATTTGTATTTAATTTTTTACTTGTATATTTGTGTTTAATTGTTTGATACACTGTTCTGGTCGATAGTTGAATACGGCGTATCCACTTTCATCGGATATGGCGTATCCAGTTCTCTGTCTAATACAGCGTATTCACCCAAACTGATTAATACGGCGTATCCACTTTCATTGGATATGGCGTATCAATCGTCTGGAACAGAAACTGAAATAATTAATTTTCGTGCAAAAAAATTTTCTACCTTCCTTTAGGACAAATCCTACTGATTGTTTATCCATTGTTTCAGGTAGTGCATGACAAGGAGTTCTACGAACGAACTATTTACACCTTACAAAGAACCTGAACGAGAATTTCGATCATCAAGGAGACACTTTAAGACACTAAGTCTTGACGAATTGAGATCGCCTAATTTCAATCTACTTTCTGACCAAGAATACTTAGAGGAAGAAGAAGCAGAAGCAATGGCGGAAACAATGGAGCAATACATGAGCAAGACCCGAACTGACTATGGATCGGGAGTTTCTAGGCCTAAGATTGAGGAAAAAGATAGTTTTGAACTGAAAGGCCAATTTCTTAAGGAGCTTTGAGAAAACACCTTTAGCGGTTCGGATAATGAAGATGCGAATGAACACAATGAGAAAGTTCTCGAAATAGTTGATTTATTCCATGTTCCTAACATCACTGTGGATCAACTAATGCTCTGATTCTTCCATATATCCTTAACCGGAGCCTCAAGTCGTTGGCTAAGAAACGAACCAACTGGTTCAATCAAAACTTGGGAAGATCTTAAGACTAAGTTTTTAAATAAATATTGCCCACTTGGTCGAACTGCGAAGAAAATAGAGGAAATCAACAACTTTTAGCAAGAGCCAGATGAAACCCTTTATCAAGCATGGGAGCGCTTTAAAGAACTCTTGATGAAGTGTCCTCAACACTATTTGACTAAGATGCAGGAGGTAATTTTGTTCAACAATGGGTTGGATATTCCAACACGACAGATTCTTGACTCAAGAGGAGCCATTCCAACCATGACCTTTTGCTAAAATGGCCATCCAAGAAATGGCAGAATACTCTCAAAAATGGCATAATGGAACATCAAGAGGAATAAGTACTGAGACTTCTGACGGACTGGCTGCTATACAAGCACAATTGAACAATCTAGGAAGAAAGATCAAGAAGGTGAATGAGAAAGTTTATGTTGCTCAAGTAGGATGTGAACAATGCAAAGGACCCCATTACACCAAGATTGCCCACTAAAAGAAGAAGGGAAAACCCTAGAAGAAGCTTACTACACACAATTTGGTAGACCTTTTCAAGGAGGGGGATATAGAGAAACAGCTCGAGGGTACTATCAAAGGAACAACGCAAACCCTTCGTACCAAGAGCGAAGGCAATCTATGGAAGATACCCTAAGCAAATTCATGAGTGAATTAGCAAAGAGACACGAAGAAAATTCAAATTTGATTAAAGAAATCCGAGCTACGACAGATGTTGCCATAAGGAACCAAGGAGCATCGATTAAAACATTAGAGATACAAATTGGGCAAATGAGCAAGGTACTACAGGAGAGAGGATTTGGAAGCCTACCGAGCTCAACTGAAACAAACCCGAGAGATCAATTCAAGTCAATTTCTACCACTATTGAAGCTGATTCAAACCCAATATGCTGTATTGGATCTCCTAGATACGCCGTATCCGATAGACAGAACAGTAAGCTGGTGTACAAGTCAAGACAAATGATGGTTCCTTTTCCAAGTCATTTAGATAATCATTATTATGCAGAAGAAGAAGAAGAGGGGATCTAAAGACCAAAATTCACGGAGGCTTATGGAGCTTCACATATCAATCACACCATACCCCGAAAGGAAAAAGACCCAGGAAGTTTCACTTTACCTTTATTTATTAATAATTTTTGCTTTGATAATGCCCTTGTTGACCTAGGAGCTAGCGTTAGTGTAATGCCTCTCTTGACCTACCTTAACTTAGGATTAGGCGAATTAGCTCACACTAGGTTGACAGTTGAATTGGCAGATAGGACTGTGAAATATCTAAAAGGAATAGCTGAAAACGTACTAGTAGAAATAGGTAAATTTACCTTCCCTGTAGACTTTATAATTCTTCATATGCTTGAGGATATCAAAGTGCCCTTGATCCTCAGAAGACCATTTTTGTCTACTGCCCGGTCTAAGATTGATGTTTACAAAAGAAAAATTACTTTAAGGGTCGGGGAAGAAAAGATTATTTTCAAAAGTGTTAAACCCGCTCGTAGTTTAATTAGGAGGGTCTACATGCTAAGTTTGAGAGAAAGAATGGAACTTGATTTAGAAGCTAGGCTAATGGGAGAGACTTTGGTGTTGAATAGATCATTAGACCCTTTCTTGGAAGATTACATTGAATTAAATGATCTAAATGAACCAATTGAGCTTAGGAGAAATCAAGGAGATGATTTGATGCCCACCATTGAGGAAGGTAAGGTAATTGAGGAATTTAGAACTAGGGATGAAGATATTGATATTGGAATTGATGGTTACCCTAGTTATTGTGACAACGATAAGAAAATACATATAGACTGCGCCCATAACTTAAAGTTTTCATGGATGATAGGATTTAAATTTACACACGTCAACTTCTTTCCGTTATTATACGTCAATATGATGTCAAGAAAATTTCATAATTCAATAATGAAAAATAAGATGGTGTACAAAGGGGATAATGTTGTAGGAGCCTTAATGAATGTGCCTATCTTTGTTGGAACTTTTTCTGTTATGACTGATTTTGTAGTTTTGGAGGATATGGATGCTTATCGTGATGAAGGAATAGGCGATGTTATTTTTGGCGAACCGTTCTTACGAGAAGTTGGAATTAAAACAAAACGGTTCAAAGGGATAATTACCCTTTACAATGGTGATGATGAAATAACTTACCAAATGGTGCGATCATATCTTAGGTTTAGAACTTACACTAATGAGCAATACAATAAGATCCCACCATTACTGAAGGTAAGTAAAAATAATGAGAAGAATGGAATATCGCATGCATACCAAAAGCTTAAGGGCTCTACAAAGAAGTTTTGAATCTAGGACCCAATTACATTCGAGATGCAAAGATGGAAGAATGGCTCACATGCGGGCACATTAGCGTGCATGAAATGGAATAAAGAGAAGCTAAAGAAAAGTCTAACTTAAAGACTTCGCTGTAAACAAACGTGTTTCATAGGAAACAACCCGGATTATTATTTAATTTTGTTATCGAGTCTGTCTTCCCAGACATCAATACGGCGTATCCGCTCCATACCATACGGCGTATTGATCATTTGGAAGTTATCAGTCTTTATTTTTATTGCACTTTAAAAACATTATTGTTAGATTTTGAATACGGCGTATTCACTAACCTGATACGCCGTATCCATAAGACTGACTCGTATTTAGTTTGTTTAGTTTAGTTTAAATTAACTGTAGGTACCAAGATAGGAATACACATGTTCTTCCAATATTTTCTACAGGACCTCGAGAAATAAATATCAACGAATATTGGTGGAGAATTTAAATTTCTGGAAATCTTAAAGTGTTGGAATCTTGAAACTTCAAGGCGGCTGTTCAACACAATCTTGCTCATAAACGCAACTTGGAGAATCTACAGAGCAAATATCAGGGGAGTTTCTCATTCTAATTCTTTTTTAATTCCCGTATTTAATGTTTTACATATACAACGAGGACGTCTCGGTCTTCCCGGTGTGTGTATGTGTGCATCAGCGTCTTTTGAGTGGTACTGTCTGGTGAAAGATTGTAAATGATTCAAATCGTATGCCTTACCATACAAAAACCTATATTACCATGATAAACTTGGTACTCCTTAGGCTCTTAGTTGGTGAGATTGTATCCCATGCCAAGATTATGAATAGAATACTCATCACGCTGAGAAAAGAGAAGATATCCTAGCAATTGTAGTGAATTAGTTACATGTTACCAACATAGATTAGGTTGAGTGATTTTGATGTTTTCATCTCCTATTCGGTGAGGTTGTTAGGTTTGTGGTACCTGTAATAGATCAAAATAAGTGCGTTAAAATAGAAAAAAACGGAAAATTTCCTCAGGATACATTTTTAAAACTACCTAAAGGACTACTTGAAGAAAAGATAGGAATCAAGTGGGGGGATATTTGATGACATCAAATAACATCATTTCAGACATCATTTATCCCATGATATTAACCCATTTTGGTATAGTTTATTGCCAAGTACTTGTTATACTAATCATTTATATTTAGAATTGGCAGTAATCTATGGAGTAATTGGTGAAAGATAGCAAAAAGACGCATTATGGGAGCTTTAAATGATGATAATTGACGATTACTATTCTGAAGACCAATAGCCGTATCCATCAAGAAGATACAACGTATCCCTGCCTGCACACACTGCAGAACCACAGAGTAATAAAAGATCACTATCCGTATCCAGGAGGACTTAAACCATCGTATTCAAGATATAGACATCGATATAATAATTCTAGAAGAATATCAACCATTTCCCTACTCCAAAAAAATCCCCCCATACGCCCGTATCTAACTCCAGATACGCAGTTTCAACGACTCCAGAACCTTATAAATAGAACACTCAAAAAAAAAACGAGTTTTAAGTGTGCTAAATCATATTCTTGATACCTAAACCACAAAAGTTGATTTTCAGAGGAGAAAAAGAGCAGAAGAGGTCGAGCAACGTATTCAATTACATAGTATACAAAGTGTAATTCCATATACTTTAGTAATCATGTATTTTTGATTATCATGCATAACGCGTTAGTTTAACAACCTTGGCTAAATAATTTGCGCTATATTATAATTGAGTATTGAGGCTAATACCTTACGAGATATTAGCCATTATTATGAAGATCTGAATGTTTGGTATTTGTTTATCTCAATTTCTTGATTTATCGTTGAGTGCTTGTTTATGTTTATCAATTTATACTTGTTTACATGCTTTTATATGCGACCTATCATTCAACTGGATCTAGTAAATCAGACCAAGTAGATCTAGAGTCTGTGATAGCTCTCCATATAGGGATTTATACATCTAGAATCATAGTTACATAAATATTTAGTCCCTTCTAAATCTTGTCTAGGATAAACCTGTTGGGCATCTTAACTACGTTAATTAGATATTGCCAATACTTATATTGACACATGTTGACTAGCAGGTGACCATAGATAACTTACACAAGTATGTTTTTAATTCCATGGATAATTGGCCAGCGTGGACTACTTAGTGTATAAATTGCCATTAAGCGGTAAGTGGGTAAAGTCTCTATGAGCTAGGGTTTAACAAGATCACCCATTGCTTTAATTCCCTAAGATAGATTATAATCAGCAAATAAGGATGCTTTATGTCTAATGCTCATAATTTGTGACAAAATTTAATTGTTCCGTAGGTCATCGAGGGCTATGTACAATGCCTAATTCTAAGAAATGAATATGCCCACTTAAGAGAAGAAATCAATGCACTAAACAAAACACACAACATTCTAATCGGATTAATTAATGGGTTAAATACAATTTTCTTATAAAAGGTTCGACTGCTCTTTCATCTTATTGTTAAATTAGTGCTTGCGTGGTGTACAAAAGTGCCTGAATTGATTATAGTCAACCAACCAAACCGTGCCAGCGCTTCAGGCCTGAAAAAACCCACCCTTTTTTTTTTTTACCGTTAGAATTATTAATAAAAGACTGACATAGGTTTATTGTTGTAAGTTTAGAATAGAATAGAATTAAAATAGATTCAATAAACCGAAATATTAAATAATTGATAGATTTAAACCGTCGCTTCAAGTGTTTGAGCACCCTACTGACCACGAAACTACTCCGATCCGGTTTACCACTACCCGTTAAAGTGTTGTTTTTGTTTAAGGTCGGCAAAATAGTAACCTCGTTCTATGTTGAATTGTTTCATCAAAGTCCATCTATGATGCCTAGCAACACATCATCCTCGCGGCGGTGTCCTCTAATTGATTATTCTACGTTGAAGATTACTTTCACATCCCCAACCCTAAGAGTTTAAATTTTTACTAAATACATTATAAGTTCGAAGTCTACGTGGATAGTAACAAAATTAACAACAAGTTTAGGATATTCTACTTCTACATCAAGTTCGATATACTTAATTTCTTCATCTAGTAATCATTACATAAAGCCTACAATTGAAGATTTTAAGTAAATGGTTAAACATATGGATATTCATGGTAAGGCTAATGTTAAAATGTTTTAAAAAATTTACATGTGTCATTAAGGTAAGGTTTTTACCTACCAAGTCATTATTACTACTAGCTAGTGTGAGTTTCTACTACTCAAGAATGATTTTCTTATTATGCTTTAAATGGTGGCGGTAATATTGAGGAGTAAAAAGGCTAGATAGAAGTGTGATAATAGTTTGTATGGTCAGACAAAGTTGCTTAATATTCATATAGTCCCCTATTATATTAGGACAAAAAGGGGAAGAAATATTAACATGTTGCAACTTAAAGAGTCCTTGTGTTGGCCATGGTATAATAAGGGAAATCTGAATTAAAGGGAAGTTTTGTTTCAATCAGGGATATGAATTACTCTCAACTCAGAGGACAGCTTTGGCTTTATGATGAAGTTCGTACAGACTTTGTTTGTTTTGTCATCTCAAATAAGGGAAGATTTTTGGATTCTAGATTTGATGAGACAAAATAAATAAAAGAATGAAACATAAGGACTAAATCATAAAGATTAGAAATCTACAAGCTGGTGGCGAATTATGGGAAGATTTGTCAAGATATCAAAAGATGAAGATTCTGGAAGATTTTCTTATAAAGATAAAGATAACAGAAGAAATTTCCTTTAATGTTTAAAAGATTTACTTGTTTATTATCTTTTATGTTAACCTTTCCTTTGTAAGTCATGATCTCGATAATATAAAAGAGATCATAGACACATAGTTTTAGTATCCAAAAAAGCGTGTGTGTGTGTACACTGGATCAATGTAGACGTCTAGTTTGTGTGGTGTAGCCTCAAGGTAATTAAGGTTCCTTAATCCCTGTTACAGATGGTAACCGATCTATGCTGATCATATAGATTTAAGGCTTGGTGGAAATGTTTGGTAATAAAACCTTGTTCAAATAACATTGATGTTCTTTATTTAATTTCATTGTGCATATTGTTATCATTGTTATTGTTAATCCTAGATATAAGTTCTAAAAAAAACTGAGCTTAAAAGATCTAAGGAGTTCTATCAGACTCCACAATTGGTATCAGAACCATGTGGCTCTCGATCTAGGATCAACAAGGAGTTTTATGTCAAATTTATAAAGGAACAAGGTTTGAAAGTTTTCTGTTTTTGTTTTTATGCTAATTTGTGATGGATTCACAACAGCTTTGTGATACTAAAAAGTGTCGTCTGGATACTTAAAAAAAGGGTATCCTTAAATAGTGGTTACACGTTAGTACTGCTCGCGTTGATGTTTCTACTGCCAAGGTAATTTTAGTGCTGCTAATGGCAGTTACTACTACTAGCCTTATTTTAGAAGGAGACGTTAATGCTGCCAAATAACTGGTTAATGCTGCCAAAGGAAGATTAGTGCTACCAGTTCATGTTAGTGCTGCTATCACTAACGGTTAATGCTGCCAGTTTATACTTAATGCTGCTAGTATATTTTTAATGCTGCCAGTATTAAGTTTTTGCTGCTAGGGTAAATGTTAGCAGTTACTACTGTTGAACTTAAACCAAGTTAGTGTTGCTCATATACTTAATACTGCCAATAGAAGGAGTTACTACTATTGGTTAATACTGCTTGGTTTAAGGGGAAGCTAGTGTGTTTGGATTCAGATTCACTTAAAATTATAAAAGCTAGTTTTGGAAATTATATAGATTTATATAGATTACAGGAGATGATTGTTTATGGACTTATTTGAAAGTTGAAGTGGAGTTATCAACCGGTTTGTTTCATATCATATCTAAAACGGCTATAAAGTTTAGAGATAATCTTGTTCGTGCTTAAAACGATGTGACGAAGACTTATTGACAAATCAATCAAAGTGGGGATTTACAAACTTATGCGGTGCTCAATGCTCACATTTGCTATCTACTTGGTTTATGTTGTCCTCCAATAGAAGATGAGGATTTTTTGTCAGAAGGTTGAGATCTACTTATATATCAAACAGATTTATTTATAAGTTCAAAGTCACGTGGATAGTACAAGATATAAGACACAAGTTTGGGTTATTCTACTTCAACATCAAGTTCGTTATACTTAATTTTCTTCATCAAGTAATCATTACATAACAGCCTACAAATTTGAAGATTTAAGAAATGGTTAACATAGGTTTCAAGGGAAGCTTATGGTTAAAAATGAGTTTAACCATTTAACATGTGTCATTGAGGCGAAAGGTTTTTATACTACTGCAAGTCTTATTACTACTGCTAGTGTGAGTTTTCTACGTACTCCAGTTCATTTTTTCTTATTGTGCTTAAAAGTGTGGTAATTTGTAGGCTGTTTAAGAAGGCTGACTAGAAGTGTGAAATTAGTTTGTAGTGAGGGCCGAAAGAACAAAAGTTGCTTATAATTTCATATGTCCCCAATTGGATTATACAAAGAAGGGTAAGAAAATATTAACAGTTGCAACTTATAGATCCTTGGTGTGGCATGGTACAAAGGAAATCTGAATTAAGGGGAAGTTTTGTTTCATTCAAGGACGAAGATTACCATTACACTTCAGGGGAAGGCTTTACTTTATGAATGAAGATCGTAAACACAACTTTTGTTTGTTTTGAGTCATCATCAAATAGGGGAAGATTGTTGGTGATTCTAGATTGATGTGAGACAAAATAAATTAAAATAATGAAACATAATGAACTAAATCATCAAGATAGGAATTCAACATGCTGTTGGAGAATTAAAGAAGATGTGGTCAAAGTTATCAAAAGATGGAAGATCTGGAAGATATTCTTAAAGAAGATATAGATAACAAAAGATATTTCTTAAGTTTAAAAGATTTACTTAATTTATATCTTTATGATAACTTTCTATGTTAAGTCATGATCTCCTCAGTATAAAGAATCAAAGACCACATAGTTTAAGTACCAAAAAAGCGGTGTGTGTGTACACTAGATCAATGTAGACGTCTAGTTTGTGTGGTGTAGCCTCAAGGTGATTAAGGTTTCCTTAATCCCTGGTACAAGGTGGTACCCGATCTAATACTGATCATATAGATTTGAACTTGGTGTAAATGTATGGTAATAAAATGCGTTGTTCAAATAACATTGATGTTCTTTATTTAATTTCGTTGTGCATATTGTTATCATTGTTATTGTTAATCCTAGATATAAGTTCTAAAAAAAATTGAGCTTAAACGATCTAAGGAGTTCTATTAGACTCCACAATTATTGATTACCTTTGACAACCCGTACACTTTGAACCTGAGCTCGCTTAGTGAATTGTTCCTTTCTTTAAACAAGAGCTCGTTGGTTGTTCTAAATTCTATGATGAATGCACTCATCTCCTCGTGTTCTTGTTTTCCTTCATTGATAAATTTGCATAACATTTCTTCCATCATTAATCTTCTTTCTGGATATGTAAACTGATATGGATGTAATCCGGATGTTGTTCCTGAAAAGAAAGACATGATTTGAAGTAAAGCTATTCTAGAAAAATAATCTTGCAAAAGTTACTATACTGATATGGAAGTAATCCGGATGCTATTGCTGAAAAGAAAGACATGATTGGCATAATGGATACGCTGTATTGGTAAGGAAAGTTAGATACGCCATATCCAATTAATGTGAATACGCCGTATCAGGTTATCGACCAGAACAATGTATAGAAAATAATTAAACACATGAAATAAACACACAAACAAGACAAACAAATAATTAAGCAAACAATTAAAACAAACATACAGAATTTTACAAAATTATACACTAATCTAAATTACACTAATTCTAGTTAATCTAATGTTAAAAACCAAAATATTAAATAAAAATAAGGATTACATAATTCCACTCCCCAACGCCGCTCAAAAACTTGATTGTGTTGTTGTGAGGTTGTTATTTTAGTTATTCAAGTTTTACATTTATATTTTGCCGACTTTACCTAAAACAACACTTTAACGGGCAGTGTACCCGATCGGATGTAGTTTCATTGGTAAGTAGGGTGTCAATCACTAAGAGCGAGAACGTTAATCTTTATTTCTATCAATATTTTGGTTAACTAAGCTAAGTTAATTTAAACTATGTTAATTCTATTCTATGTTAAACCTATGCTAAACTTATGTTAGTCCTAATTCTAATAGATAAGGGGGGGTTTTTAGTCTGAGAGACTGGTAGATTTTGTGGTAACTTAGATCAATTTAAACACAATAACACACGCAAGCAGATAGACAAAAGATAGAAGAGCGGTCTAGACAAATATAAGAAAACTAGATTAACCATGATTAATCCAATTAAAATGTTGGTTTGTCTATTTAGTGCAATGAGTGCTTATCTCAAGGCGGCATATCATTCCAAGATTTAGGTGGGAATTCTTCCTAAAACCTAGATACGTAGAATTCTATCACAATTAAACGTATCTATATAAAGCATCCTATTTTCTGATTATAATCTATCTTAGGAGATTAATAATGGTGTTCTTATTAAACCCTAGCTCATAGAGACTTTACCCAGTTATTGCTTAATGGCAATTTATATTCTAGTAGTTCATTTTTCTGAGTCTTTGCCGAATGAATCAGTACGTTATTTGTTGATCCCAAGTCACATGCTAGTCCAACTTGTTCACATAAACCAAAGGTAAAGATAGGGCATTATTTGTGATCCTATTAGTCTAGATATATAATTCTCGGAGTAGGGACCATGTTCGATATCTTCTAGATTATTTTATTACTATATCTTGAATACGGCATATAGAGATTTCTGGATACGGCATATTGGACTTTGTTCTTCGTGGTTTCTTGTAAAGTGCAGGCATAGATATGCCGTATCTTCCTTGATGGACATGACGTATTGGATGTCAGAACAGTATTCTTCATATTTTTTCGTTTCAGCTCCAGAATGCGTGCCTTTTTGCTAATCTTCACAAAGTACTCCATAATTACTACAAATCTCAAATATAAACGATTAAATAGCAATTTTTGCAATAATTATACAAAATGTGTTATTTACATAGGATAAATGATGCTATAAAATGATGTTATTTGATGTCATCACCATGCAACATTCTCATTCAAATGATAACACGTGCTTTAGCATCGATGTTATTGATGAAGTCACAGAAGAAGAATTAGATGCATTGCTAAATGAGTCTGACCCTTTCATGAATACTTCTAAAAAGATTAATGAAACTGATCTAGACAGAGAATTAGCTAAATTCATGGAAGTCAAATTCAAAGAAACTCCTAAAGGAGAAGCCGAAGAAGATTTCAAGGAATTATATCTCGAAGAGAAATTTCAAATAAAGAATTCCATCCAAGATCCACCTACCGATCTTGATATGAAACCTCTTCCTTCTCGCTTAGAGTATGCTTATCTGAAGAAATATTCTCTTCTTCCAGTAATCATCGCTTCTAATCTCAAGGCTGATGAAAAAGAACATCTTGTTTGTGTTCTAAAAAATCACAAAGAAGCTTTCGCTTGGAAAACATCCGATATTCCTGGCATAAGCTCTGACTTTTGTAAACATAAAATCAATTTTGAATACAATGTCAAACCCGTCATTCAAAGGCAACGCCGACTTAATCCAAACAAGAAAGAAGTTGTAAAAAAGAGATTATCAAACTTTTAGATGCCGGTATCATTTACCCCATCGAGGATAGTCCTTGGGTAAGCCCGTTCACTGTGTTCCTAAGAAAGGAGGAATGACCGTTGTGACAAATGAAATGAATGAACTTGTTCCTACAAGAACTGTCACTGGTTGACGTGTATGTACTGATTACCGCAAATTAAACGAATCCACCAGAAAATATTATTTTCCTTTACCATTCATGCATAAAATGCTAAAAAGATTAGCGAGAAACAAATTCTTTTGTTTTCTCGACGGATTTGCCAGATTTATTAAAATACCCATCGAACCAACCGATCAAGAAAAGACCACATTCACCTGTCCCTATGGAACCTACTCTTACAAGTGTATGCCTTTCGGTCTTTGCAATACACCAACTACTTTTCAGTGATGCATGATTGCAATCTTTTAAGACATAAAACCTCCATGAAAGTTTTAATGAATGACTTTTCAGTATTTGGAGACTCTTTTGGGTCATGTCTACTAAATCTTGAACAAATGCTCATCTGATGCAAAAGAGCTAATCTTGTACTAAACTGGGAGAAATATCACTTCATGGTGACAGAAGGAATTGTCCTTGGTCACAAAGTCTCGGGTGCAGGATTAGAAGTCAATAAATCAAAAATCGAAGTCATAAACAAACTACCACCGCCTACTAACGATAAAGCCGTTAGAACTTTTTTAGGTCATGTAGGTTTTTACCGCCGATTTATAAAAGATTTTTCCAAATCTCTCGCCCTATGAAAAAACTTCTTGAAAAAGATGTTGTTTTTTATTTCAATAAAAAGTGCATTAAGGCATTCGAAACACTCAAAGAAAAGTTAACGAATGCACCAATTATGGTTTCACCAGATTAGTCGCGACCGTTTAAACTTATGTATGATGCTAGTGACTTTGCCATTAGAGTCGTATTAAGACAACGAGAAGGAAAGCATTTCCATCTTATTTATTTCGCGAGCAAAACTCTCAATAACGCTCAGCAAAACTATACAGTTACTAAAAAAGAGCTACTTCCCGTAGTTTTTGCGTTTGATAAGTTCCGATCTTATCTTGTTTTGTTAAAACCATTGTGTTCACCGATCACTCTGCGATAAAATATCTTTTTGCTAAACAGGATGCCAAACCACGTCTTATTCGATGGATTTTACTACTCAAAGAGTTTGATATCAAAATCAAAGATAAGAAAGGACCAGAAAATGTGGTACCGGATCATTTGTCACATCTTGAAAATCCAAATCTAGAAGAATTAAGGGAAGATGAAATTGATGATAACTTCATGGATGACATTCTTATGAAAATCGAAAATCATGATGAAGAAACATCATGGTTTGCTGACTTTGCAAACTACCTCGTTGGGAACATTCTAAGAAAAGGTTTAACTTATGCTCAACGTTGTAAATTCTTCTCAGACCCAAAAAATCTTTTTAAACTATTCCCCGGTGGAATGATAAGAAGATGTCTTCATGGTGCCGAAACCCAAAAAATTCTTGATGAATGCCATCATGGCCCAACCGAGGGACACTATGGTCCTTCCACAACAGCCAAAAAAGTTTTTGATGCCTTGGCTAACTATTTTTAAAGAAGCTCATACTCTCGTTCAAAATTGTGATGCTTGCCAGAGATCTGGTAGTCTTTCTTGACGAGACAAAACACCTCAAAATAGCATCCAAATTTGTGAAGTATTCGATGTATGGAGAATTGATTTCATGGGTCCCTTCCCTAATCCATTAAGTTTGAATACATCCTCGTTGCTATTGATTATCTGTCCAAATGGGCCGAAGCTGAAGCTTTACCCACAAATGATGAACAAGTTATAGTTAATTTTCTGAAAAAACTTTTCTCTCGATTCAGAATTCTAAAAGCTTTGATCAGTGATCGAGGAACTCATTTATGTAATAAACAAATGGAAAAAGTCATGAAAATATACTGAGTTCATCACTGATTTGCTACAGCCTACCACCCTCAAACTAGTGGGCATGTCGAAAACACCAACATAGCTTTAAAAAGGATACTTGAAAAAACAGTTAAAGACAATCCTTCTGTTTGGTCAAGGAAATTAGATGATGCTCTGTGGGCCTTCCGTACGGCATACAAAACTCCTATTAGTTCAACACCATACAGACTCTTGTATGGTAAAACTTGCCATTTGCCATTTGAAATCGAACATCATGCTTACTAGGATTTGAGAAGTTCTAATCCCGATCTCAAAATCGCTGGAGAATAACGATTTTTGCAATTGCATTAAATCGACAAACTGAGACTCCAAGCATATGCGAATTCTAAACTCTACAAAGCCCGAACCAAAGCTTATCATGATAAGAAACTTTGAATCCAGAAAGAATTCAAAACTAGGAGACAAGTGCCTCTTATTTCATAATTCTAAGATATAAGTTAAAGGCTCTAATACTCAGAACATAAATGGTATGGACCATTTGTCACAGCCCCTTCAGTGGCGAAAACACAAGGATGCATGCGTCGATACCGTTCTCGCTAAACAACATACAAGATCATACACTTTACATTTAAGAAAAAGAAAAGAAATTTGGGTTTACATGAAGTTTTAAAGTTTAAGACTTGACAATAAATGAAGTAAAACAACATCTGACCCGTCCCTTGGGTTACATTTTTCTCTTTACAACGTCTTTTCATATACCTGTTAATTGACGCACCTAAATATGATACACGAAAACGTTAAAAATATGTTGGTGAGTCTCCGTTTGGTTTTGACCTTAAACACAACAAATGCAGTATACATATATCTAAGATTAGCTGGAAAAAAAGTGCAATATGAGAGTGAATATATTGAGAAACACCCATGATCTTAGCATCCTCGCTTATCATGTTAAAACTCGCCTAGCTTACGGTAGATCGAACCATCCTAGCATCATCGCTAGTCTGTTAGCTAATATGTCATATTACGCACCCTAAAGGGCCTACAGCTGGAGCACTATTTTAGGGCAGGTCCAAAACTAAACCCTTGCTTGACACGCGAGTTACATGCAAGTAAACCAAAAAACAATAGTCGTGCCAAACACAGTACACGCATAATAAAACCCAAAACCTTTGCTATGCCAAAACTCAGTCTTCTAAAAAGTAAAATCATTCTTATATATTTCACATAGCAATCAAGTAGAAGACAACATTAATTGTCTCCAAAACTAATCCATGTTTCGCAACAGTCAAATTTCAAAACATTTTAAAAACTAATTGAGTATCATTTTCCCCTAATGGAAAATTAGTAGAAAATGGGGCTACGAGAAACTCACCTTTAATAGCAAAATAAGGCATTAACAAATCTCCAAAACTCAAGAACAAATTAATCTCAAGCAGGCACAATAGTACCGGCTAGACCCAATTTAATTAAGCACGTCTTAATTAATGGTTTGTACAAGTTGTATTATTGTACAAGTTTTCGTCTTACTCACATCAAAATTCTCAATTATGTTTACAACTCTTTCATTTATAACAAAAAACTTTTACTCTTTATCCCAAAACCATTATCTCATAACAAAACCATTATCTACATTCTAAAAGAAACGTATTCTCATAAACCAATACATTATATTTTACCCCTAAACAATTTTCTCATAAACTAAAACCGTTATCTTTTACCAAAACCGTTATCTCATAACCAAAACCGTTATCTTTTACCAAAACTGTTATCTCATAACCAAAACCGTTATCTTTTACCAAAACCGTTATCTCATAACCAAAACCATTATCTCTTACCAAAACCGTTATCTCATAACCAAAACCGTTATCTTTTACCAAAACCGTTATCTCATAACCAAAACTGTTATCTTTTACCAAAACCGTTATCTTATATTATGGTTGTGTGGTGAATTACTCAAAAGACTCAAAACCTTTGGGCTAAGTGTGACATCAACATAATTTATCCAAAACCTCGATCACTGTTAAAACGGGATGAACGATCAAACAATCCAAGAAAATATGACGAGAAATATGTGGGAGTTCGAAGATCAAAAATAAATGGATAAACATCTCTGCAATGTTAAAGTATACATATACTTAATTATATTTATAATAATAAAATAATAATATTTTATTATTTTTGTCTCTTTATCGGCTAAAAAGGTTAATTATAAAACCTTGTCATTTTAACATAACCACACTTAATTGTTAAATCTCGACACTTAAAGTTTATCAAAAGTCACGTTTCGTCCTTTAACCGAATCGACACAATAATTTTTCACAATATTTTTCTAAGTGTGGAAATTTTACAAATTTCGGCATGTGTAGTATATTAGATATCATAACACAAGCATAGGAATGATGGGTTGTTCGAATTTCTAGAGAGAGAAAGTGACTAGTCTAGTGAGAGAAAACACCTTTAAGTGTGTGTATTATGAAATGAACAACCAACCCCTCTTAATGGCTGAGAAGGGGTTTAAATTCAAGAGTTTATGTGCCCTAAGTGGGCTATGGAGTAGGCTAACATGTGGGTAAAGACCTGGCCCAACGCCATAAGTCATACGGTAACTAAATGATTAATATTAAGACTACGAGCTAACCTATGCTAGACATAACATGGGGTGACCGAGTCTTTTTCATGATCCTAACAATCCGCCATATTCAATTGGTTTTAATATGCTGTATCAATCTTTTGAATGTCAGTACGCAGTATTGAATTTACACAATACGCCGTATTGTT